>SNQJ01S0005559.1:44260-67451 GCA_010110895.2 Picea sitchensis | reverse complement strand
ATCAACCAAAGGTATTTTTTTTTGTCAGCAAAAGTATGCAGTAAACATCATCAAAAGATTCTACATGGAAGACTCCAATCGAGTAGAAACTCCTATACCCCTAGGCACAAAATTGAGCAAGTAAGATGAAGGCCCTATAGTGGATTCTACCCTGTAAAAAAGTTTTGTAGGTAGTTTGTTGTATCTTACAACAACTAGGCATGATATTATGTATGCAGTCATCTTTGTTTCCAGGTTTATGGAATCCCCCAAAGATTCTCACTCGAAGATGGAGAAAATGATTCTAATATATGTTGCAGGCACTCTCAATTTTGTCTTATGGTACACTTAGTTTGAAGATAATCATCTCTCTGGTTACATAGATAGCGATTTTACAGGCAACCTAGATGACCAGAAAAACACCTCAACACATGTTTTTCACCTAGGCATGAACCCGATTTCTTGGGCATCAAAGAAGCAACCCATTGTATCAATATATTCTGCAGAGGTATTCTATGTCGTTGCTACCTCAAATTCTTGTCATGTTGTGTGGCTGAGAAGAATATTGAATGATATGTCACATACAAAAAAGGATCCAACTCCTATCTTCTGTGACAACACTTCCACAATTGCTTTATCCAAAAACCATGTGTTTCACAACAAAATGAATCATATTAAAACTCTCTTTCACTTCATATGCGAGATAGTCAATAATGGTAACATCGCACTTCAATTTTGTGGCTCGCGAGATCAACTCGCTGACATTTTTATGAAGCCACTAGGAAAATCCATTTTTTATTTTCAAAAACACCACTTGGACATTATCAATGTTGATGTTTGTAACTGTTGAGTTTAAGAGGGAGTGTTAATTATATATGTAACATCAACAGTATGTGACTGCACACTACCAACTGTCATCGCCAGTTGTATGATTGTTTCTTGATTTTCTTTATTTGTTGAAGCTTATTTAGCTCAACGCTTTTCCCTTAATGAAATGTGATCTGCTCATTCTTGTTTCAAATTTTGTCTTCTCTGTATTATATTATCTTCTTCTCATTTTATCACATATTAGATGTATTCTTAGCAAAATATGCTAATGGATAAATAATGGTTCCTTGTAAACTTTAAAGGAGAAATCGTTGAAAATGTTATATGAGATATGGCTCTCTATAACATTCTAGTACTTTAACAATGGTTGGATTAATTGCCATAGTCGTGTAAATAGAGAATGAATTTGGTGGGGTAGGCGAAAAGGGTTATATACCTTCCGGCGCAACACATAATTAGACTCGTTAATTGTTTTTCTACTCTCTATAAATTATTTCTTGTGTCGAGATTTAAAATTTAATGAAGGAGACTCGAGATACTTTTGTACAGGTTCGTGGAGGATTCAACATAGATCGAAGGACCTTCCTAGTTCGCCATAAGTTAAACATGGGTGGAACGCCAAGCTCGAAGGAGTTTTCCTTTTAAAAGGAAAAAATCGTAAAGAGAACTATTATACACAGGAGACCTTTGTATAATCTTTTGGGATAATAGAAAAATAAAATACATCATTCTCTCCAAACGTTTCTAAAACATGTTAAAAGTAACGAGTTCGTCAAGTCACGAACCAACCCTCTCAGATAATCCATAATAATAAGAAACCCTCGTTACAGGAACATAATAAGAAGAAAATCGAATGATACGAGAGTAAAACCTTAAATAAATCCCATAGAAAGATGTGAATATAATCAACTAAATGGTAACCCAAAATAAAGATACGTGTAAAAATCCTGCTATAAAGAGAGGGTTAAGTCTTTTATGAACTGAAGTCTTATCCGGATTAAAAGGGTATGAGATCGTAGGATATAATTACTAGACCCTAAATTTCCAACAAATTAAATTATATGAAGAAGACGGTATGTGCACAATATACCTGCACTAAGAGACGAATTGATTAAGCACAACTAAAACAATCAATTGAATCACATTAAAAGGGAAATTTTAAATAAAAACACATTACAATGAAAGTCACCATCCTCCAGAGATAGAGTGGGGGTTGTTATCCTTACCTCGCAAGAAGACCTAGATGAGTGAACCATATCCATAAGTGAACGAATGCGCCTAGTTTTGAACTTCATCGTGGACATGGGTAGCAATAGTCACAAGGGAACCCTCAAATTCTTAACAGAACAGAGGAAGACACCTTAAGCAGTTGTCAGAGACGAATGAGTAAGTTTAAAGAGAAAATAGTGGATAGGTAGGTGACGACCACCTAGACTAAGAAAGGGTTTCATATTCTCACCAAGGCGAAACGAGGGAGAGCTGAGGCCTCTCCAAAACCTAGCACAAATGATAGTGGAAAACTATTGCACTAAGAAGCAAAAAATCTCCAAAACCCAATTCCTCATGGATGGTGATAGGTTTAATGGCGCAAGGTACCTGGCAGGTGGTCTGGGATGCATGTCAAATGGGCATAAGCTCTATCATGTGATAGTTCTTAAGCCGAGTAATGGGAAGAGTACCTGTAAGACTGAAATATTAGACTTAGTGCACTCTATACAGTGAACTCTTAAATACAGTAACGAGTGCATTCAATTCATGGAGGAGATTCCATGAATAAGCATGAAGCTTAGTGTTACCTTTGAACTTTAATACCCACATAAGTAAACCTTAATAAATTTTAATCGTTGACCTCAAAACATTTAAACCTTGAAATTAAGATATTCTCACGACATATGTCAATAATATTAGTGTAATGTCTCTAAGATTATTCGAGTTGCTTTTACATGGACATTAAATATGTTAGCATGACATATGTCTACGATCTTCGCTTAAATGTGGAATTTTACATATCAAGAATTTTATATAGGAATAATATTATAAATCAATCATATTTTATATGAATAATATTACATTGTTATCTAGAGTGTAAGACTGGTAACTTCTAAACACGGGAAAGACCTTGTCTAGATTGTAAGACTTGTAACTTCTAAACAAAAGAAAAGACCTTGCGAACATAGCTTGGATTATAAGAATTTAAAATCAATAGACAACTTTAGATAAAATTGTAAGGACCTAAAGATACAAAGAGAAAGTTGTATTGGTGATATTAGGACTTTTGTATAGTATAGGTTCTTAATGTAAACAAACATTTTTCTCCTTCATTTGTAAGAACAAAAGAAAAATTATTGGTATATTTGGTAGGTATATTACATTTCTAAACATTTCAGTGTGCTCTCATTACTGTGTTTCAGTGCGACCACAACTTTTTGGTTGTGTGCATAGAATACGTGAGGTATATTTTCAAGCTATGCTAGTTGGTTGATGAAAATCATGTTGCCTCATAAAGAACCATCCACCGAGGACTCAACATCAAATTTGTCTTCCCCAATTAAGGATTTATCTCTATCCCTTCATGAGTTACTTCATATGCAGTAACGACAAGCTCCATCCCCCATGCAGATCAATACATGTTTTCAATTTCCCAAGTTTTGGTGCCCAAGTTTTTGGGCCAAATCAATGGTGAGACTGTCGATTCCTAGATCGTCAGTGTCTCCATGTACTTCAATACATGTTCTGATATGGAGGAGAACATGACGATTTATATCATGATCTTGAAGTTGGAAGGAATTGTGAAAGCTTGGTGGGATACTCATATTTATAATGTTTATTTGATCATCGAGATAGGCGAGACAATGGTTACAATGCCTCTACGCCTCACTTCTTGGGACAACTTTTTTCATGCATTAAGAGACCATTTTTATCCCCCAAGATTTCACAGGAACCTCCTTGTTAAATGTTTGTATCTCCAACAACTTGCAAATCAATCAGTATATAGCTACATCAATGTCTTTTGCAAGTTGCACATTCCTGAACCAGAAAAGGTATTGATTGTTAAATTTAATTTTTGTGTATTAATGGTTTTATGTCGTAAATTTGATTAGTTTAATTGTCCCTCCTTGGACAAGGCCTTTCTCCAAGTTGTAGTCGTGGTGCGTAAAGTGGCTTCTCAAATCCTCTCTCCCTATACCCTATATCATCTTTCTAATGCTAGCTCTTCTCATAATTTCCCTTGTATAGGTTCCCCTACCTCACCTTCTATACCTCAAAATTTTCCCCAATGTACCTTTCAGAAGACCACCTAGCATGCATCTACCAACTTTCGAGCACTTAAGAATATTGGCACCAACAAGAATTTATTCATAGAGGTGGCTTAGCCATATTCCTTTGAACCTCCTGACATATTTTCTCTCGAAAATCCAATAGAAGATGACCCCTCTCTGATATTGATGACTGATATTAACACCTCGTTTATGCCCCGGTTTAGACATAATCTTCATATTAAACATGAGTTAGATACTCTCATCCTAGACAATGGAATTCAAAATAACCTCATGGCCCAGAACTTGGGTAACTCTCTCCCTTATCTATGATCATTCCTTACCACTTTTCTATGACGAGAGGAGGACCAACCGATCTCTTACAGTGTCAGACTAAACTAGTCTTCCAGTGGGTCAAAGAGAAAGAGGGATAATAAACCAAACTTGCTCCTATAGCTAGTTGAACCACTGCAAATACTTTGGTTAAGTAGAGAAATAGCTACTACATTTAGGTCATCTCAGGTTAAATTAATACTTTGGTTAAGTTTAGAAATAGTTTCTACATTTAGGTAATCCCAGGTTAAATTTCTGAAAGATCCGCCAAATCTTTTAAAAGTTGGACATAACCATGGAAAGTTTTGGAGAAAATAGAAACTCCCGCTAGGATAAAAATTATACTAAATAAAACCGTAGATCTAGGGAAAATAACACAAGAATTCAGTCCACTAACTTGGTTCCCAAATCCAGTTGCAAAGGAAAAGGACGGTAGACAAAATGTACGAACGATCAATCAATCTTTGGAGAGAAAGGGATAAATTTTAAACTAAAAGTGAAGATCTTTTTACCAGTGGTGACAGCACGGACGATGGAAGTTTTGCGGCTGCTGTAGTCTCTAAACACCTCTTCCACAGTACGAGGGTTGAAGAAACATATTATCCATGGGTTGGGCTAGTGGAAAATAAAAATATGAAATAGTCGTTGCAGATCCGAGGGAAATTGCAGGGTATTTAACCGATCCTCTCCTCCCCTGGTCAGTGAAACCCACAATTTTACACACAGGCTCACCAGGTGACCTTGTTTGTCGTTGAACGGTCGTTAAAGCTTTTGTATTTTGTCTCTGATCGGCGGGTGGTGGATGGATCTGAATATTCCTGGGTCAATCGACCCTGTTGTTCGGGGTCCATCGAAATATTTGAAACAATATCTGGAAAATGGGATTTTGTTAGATTCTATTGATTTTAATATGGAACATAATTGTTTGCCAATGTAGATCGATTTAGACTTTGGGCTGAACCCTTTAATGTGGATTTGAGCGATTTTTTTCATACATATTTATTATGGTGTTTGTAAAGGTGAAAGACCTATAAATGTAATGCTTTGAAGGTTAATAATAAAATACATCATTGGCTCCAAGAAGGATCTAATAATTTGTATCATAAATAGTAATGTATAGAAGAAAACAAATTTAGAGGTACCTAGGTCGATGGGTGCATTAAAGATCGGTATCTGAGAAAATCTTTTGGGTTTGTTGGTGACGGGTATGTCGTAGTTTGGTGGTTGTTGGTAATGGATACATTAAAAATATGAATTGTTTAAAGGAATGATTCATCCCATGGAACTCCCACATAATTATTAAATATTTGGGTGACGGGCTCTATATAGCCTAGTATGGGGGAGATGTTGTCATGTTACATAAGATATGTAACATAACATAATGTTGCATTAAAATTATTAAAAATATATAAGTGGACTCAATTACACATTGAACAATAACATGGAAGTTGGCTTAGTTACAAACACATGTATATACACAAAAGAATGGCATTTATCCAACCAAAATATACATGCACTTTAAGTGGAGGGTGATGTTGTCTAAGGCGTAGCCAATGAGTGCAGAAGGAATGAGTGCAGAAGGAGTGAAGGAGGACTACATGCCATTTCTATTTCTATGGATCTTTGTTTTGTCCTTAAAAGGATTCCAACTGCACTAGAATTTCTTTAAAATACGAGTACAGTGGTTCAACATGCTAGGACATTAGCAAAATAGTTAGTATTATCATGGGAGAAAACAATTTGTGTGACCACATGGGGTATGTAGCCACTGAAAAATTCAAACAATCAAATGATGGGTTCTGTGAAATTCATAGGTTTTTTTTGTGTTTGGTTTAAATTTATTTCAATGGATCGGGATCATTCACATCTAATGAGTAATCAAGATAAGTTTTTAATGCACTAACAACACATGAACAAAGAGAAGTTTTGAATGCACTAACAACACACGAACGAAGAGAAGTTTTGAATGCACTAACAACACACGAACGAAGAGAAGTTTTGAATGCACTAACAACACACGAACGAACTAACGACACATAAACACAATGACACCTGAACATGGCCTTTCAATTCTCTTAGTAGCTTAAATCAGAGGATAATAGTTGGGTAATGGGAATTGAAAACAATTGACAGAAAAATCCCTTCCTACAATTCAACACAATATCAAATTTACAAGATATAAGTTGGGTAATCCAAATACAAAATAATATATAGAACAATCCCTTCATACGAGTCAATACAAAATTGAATAACAAGATTTCATGCGAAAGGGCAGTTATATTCTCACAACTTGAGATAATATGACATCCAATAGTTATATTTTTGAAGGAGGCTCCAACCCCTATATTTTTTGGCTATAACCTGAGGGAAGCTCCAGCTCCCCAATTTTCTATCTCCAACCGGAAGGAGGCTACAACCCCCTATGTTCTCCGACTACAATCGAAAGGTGGCACCTATCCTTTCCCCATCCAACCTCCCTAAAATATAAGTGTCAAATAACTTATGAAATCACTTTCACACTGTCATTGTGAAATATACCACCATAACACTGTGTGAACATCATGTAACCAACCTGTACCAATAACATGTAGGAAACCTGTACCAATAACATGTAGGAAACCTGTACCAACATATACCAACAACTTGGGCCAATAATATCCTGAATAGATCAGATATGATAACATCGATCTCGTAATCAATATCACAATAATATCACTCAAACCATGTGAATCTATGTTTCTCTAGTCATTTTCCATACATGTGCATACGATCATAATCATGTGTAATAAAGTCTCACATGGAATAGACATCAAACTCTGATTGATATGTAGCCTCAAATTAAACCAACAACTTCAACAACACATCACAACCAAAATCCCTCAACCATGTACCAAAAAACCCTTCAACCATGTACCAAGAAATACAAGATATGCCTTAACACTTAACCAAACAAGATATACCAATAATAGATACCAAACATATCAACATTGTATTTCTATATATCTTGCTTATACAACAAGTGTCATAAAAGCAACAACCTCTCTAGGGAAAATCCTCAAACCCCCATAACCATATCTCATGTCGAACACAATATCCAACTACACATAAAAATATGACATACATTTTTAACCTATGGATAGATATGTTGTACTTGATTACTACAAAAGTTCCTCTGAGCTTTCTTTCAGACTCTACGGATATGACATCCTCATAAAATCAAGTTTTCATGGATTTTACAGAGGTTCACTCCATGTCCCTTTTCATCCCACATATGTACATGTATTCCTACCCTACAGCCCGCATCGACTTCCTCCACTACAACCCGCGTACACCTTGAAAACTAGGTTTTTTTCTCAAATTTTGCAACTATGAAAATTTCATCATCGACCTTATTTGGCTACCTCACACTTGCGCAACTTCAGATTTATCAATGAGTAAATCCATTAAAATTTTCACAAAATAATATATATTAAATGTTCTCAATAGGTGCTAATAAGAGACCATTTCTCTCTTATTTATACTCTCCATGTAGCTTCCTCTAAGAATTACCTTATAACTATTTTACCCAACTTACCTATTTTAGGGATAAACCACTTCTAACCACATTTTCCACTTACAACCACTTTATCAACAAATAATAAAATCACCACTTCTAGTTACAACTAATTTATTTTTAATTATTTTCTTTTTGCAACCACTTAACTCGTGATTAACTCCTAGTTACAAACACTTTAACTAGTAAACTTATTCTAGGAGCTTCTAGAATAAATTAACTTATTTGACCTTCTAGGTTCTTCTAGATAAATCATGAGGGTTCTCCAACTTCAAAAAACCATAACTCTTTCACCGTGATGAGTTATGTGACATACAACATATCACTGAAAATGGCACGACATATATTATCCATCTAGAATAGTCGTACCTACATATTCACTCATCTTCATGCCTTTATACCTCAAACAAAATTGGGTCCCTTAATCATACCGTTGGGGATACCAGACTTACTTCAAGGGTTGAAATCGATCAAACCCAGCCCAATTAATCAACAATATACCCCTTTGGCATTGATGGAAACACTCTGATGCAACACTTAATTCATATCGCTCATGCTTCCCCTGTGACCATCACTCTCTCTGTAAACATGCCTTCATGCTCTCCCACCAATAATCTAACTCTTTCTCCATTAATGTGATGAATCTCTCCCCCTTTTAAATCAATGGAAAAGGTAACTTCCCATCGAGGTTGTTCCCCTTGACTCGACTATCCCTATGATTTCTCCCCCTGACTGAATTGTCCCTCAGACTACTCCCCCAAACTGAATTATCTTTTTTGTGGTGCTTCCTCATGTAAATCTAAGACATATAGTAAAAGAATTCAAAATTCATTGTGGGGGAGCAACTATGCCAAGTTCCTAGCGAATATACTCAAAATATTCCCTTGGAATCAATTTTGTAAAGATGTCTATAATGTGTTATTTGGTCCTAACATACTCAACTTCAATGTTCTTATCAATAACCTATTCCCATATAAAATGAGACTTTATTGGAATGTGCTTTATATTGGAGTGCATTACTAGATTCTTTGAGATATTGATAGCGCATGTGTTTTCACGATATATCGAAATGGGCTCATCATACTCAACTTGTATATTTGTTGATGTTTGTTTCATCCATAGAAACTGTGTACACCATGTTTTTGCTTCTATATACTCTGCTTCAGTTGTAGAAAATTATAATGATGATTACTTCTTGCTTGTCCAAGATACCAAACACTCACCCAAGTATAACGTTGCTCCACTTGTAATTCTTCGATCATCAATGCAACCCACCCAATCTGCATCTGTGTAGGAAATAAGTGATAGATCCTTTCTTTTTGGATACCATAATCCAAACTCTCTTGTACCCTTGAGATACTTGTCCAACCGCCTACATTACATCTGGTTTGGATGTTGTCACATAAAGTAATCTCCCAATCATTGAATTGTACTACATCTAATATTTAGACTTTCAATCGTCATATTTACTTAACTTACAACTCGTCTACATAGGATTATTAACTGGTTTGTAATATTCCATTTCGAACCTCTTTAGCATTTCTCTGATATAATTGGTTTCGTTGACATATCCGAAGACCCAAAAAGAAGAAGAATTCTCCAAGTAATGTCATTTCAAACTCATTCTTTATATCCTTTGAAAATTTCTTGCTCATCCTATCATCATCACTTCTAAATATAATATCATCAACATAAACTTCAATTAACAAAATACTATCTTGATTTACTTTGATGTAGAGGTTCTTGTCGTCATTTCCCTTCCTGGACCCTTGATATTGTAAGTATATTTCGAGTCTCCAATACCATGCTCTGGGATCCAATTTGAGACCATACAAGGCCTTATTCAACCTGCAAACATAGTTTTCATTATCTGACAATTGAAATCCTTCTAGTTTCTCAATGAAGACTTCTTCTTCTAGATCCCCATTTAGGAAGGATGATTTCATGTCCATGTGATACACTTTAATATTCTTGGAGCATGCATAAGTGAGGATTAGTATGATTTCTTCCATTCTAGAAATTGGGGAAAACATCTCTTCAAATTCTATACCTTCAACCTGAGTGTATCCTTTACATACCAATCTAGCTTTGTTCATGGTAACGTGTCCATCTTCACTCAATTTTTTTTTGAAGACCCACTTTGTACCGATCACATTCTTGTAACTTGGCCTTAAAACCAGTTCCCAAGTGTTATTATTCTCTATCTGATCTAACTTTTCATTCATTCCTTTGATCCAAAATTCATTCATACTGGCGTCTTAAAAAATGCTTGGCTCTATTGTAGATAGTAGTGCTAGGTGCAGTTGTTTTGGTGAGCGAATCCTTCTTCTAGTTTCAACTCCTGCATCTTTATTCCTTATAATCTGATTTGATGGATGATTCTTATGTATTCTTCTACTAGGTGTCTTTGGAGGTGCTTGAATATCTTGATGTTATTGTTCTTCTGTTTCTAACTACGATTATTCATATTCCTCTTTTACTACTTCTTCTTACTTTTCTTCTTCTTCATGAATCTATTCTATTGAATAATTTTCTTTTTCCTTTATTTTGCAACCACTTGTCTCATAAAACGTCACATTGATGCTTTCCACAATTTTTTTGAGCCTTGGATTTAATCATTTGTATAATTTCGTTGTGCTCAAGTACCCAACAAGTATACCTTCATCCACACGAGAATCGAAATTTCCCATTCTTCCACCTTATCTTTTAGTGTATCTTTTTCTTCCAAACACTCTGAAGTGCTTTACATTCGTTGGTCTTCCTTTCCATAACTCATATGGAGTTTTATCACTATTGTTTCTAAGCATTCCTTTGTTTTGAATGTGAACTAATGTATGCACTACCTGTGCCCAAAATATGTCTTTCAACTTGGAATCTATTAACATAGTTCTCACCATTTCCTATACTATCATGTTCTTTCTTTCAATGAATCAATTTTGTTGTGGTGTCCTGGAATTGAAGAATTATCTCTTTATCCCATGTTTACTGCAAAAGTCCATGAATTATTTTGAAGAAAACTCTCCTCCATTATCCGATCTTAAGCATTTGATTTTTGAATCTATTTCATTTTCAACCATCTCCTTGTACATTTTGAAGTTATCAAATGCCTCTGACTTCTTCCTGAGAAAAAAAACTACACTCATTCTTCTATAATCATCAACTAATAGCATAAAATATTGCTCGCCTTTCAAACCCTTTGTTCTAGTTGGTCCAACTAGATTAGTATGCACAATTTCCATCAATCTTGGTGTGGAGTATTCCTTTGATTTGAACTTGGTCTTTGTTTTCTTTCCTTGTTGACAATGCTTTCATAGGGTGTTGGTTGGCTTCATGATCTAGGGAATTTCTGTGACTGCTTCCTTTTTGTTGACTTTGAAAAGATTATCAAATTTTCTTTGACCCATTCTTCTATTCCATAGCCACACTTCATCTTCATTTCCTAAACAACACTTTTCATTTCCAATTTCACTTAATACATATATTTTGCTTGAAGTTCTCACAGCTATCACAACCACTCTATTTGAACTGTATTTTCTTATCTCTCACTTTTTTTAATCAAACACAAGTTTGTGAACTTGGTCACACATTTGACATACACTTAGAAGATTGTGTTTCATATCTTCCACTAGTATAACATTCTCTTCCTTGGTATCCTTATTTCCAATTTTCACTGTGCCTCTTCCAATGATTTTGGATGAGTCATTGTTTCCCTAGGAGACAAATCCATCTCTTTCCTTTTTCAAGGTTAAAAACTTGTCCTTATCACCTATCATGTGCTTTGAATAACCACTGTCAACATACCAACCACATTTCTGTTATAATTTTAAAAGTTACAGTTATCTTCTTTAACATTAATTAACAATTGCATGTAATAGGATCATTGAAAGATAAACAATCACATAACACAATATATATCTTGGGAAACCCTCATGAGGGATAAAACCCAAGGACCAATTCCTTAGTATAGATTCCTTCAACCAATACAATGTCATGCTATAGATTTCCACTAATAGACCAAGACCGAGATACCAAAGAAAAGAGACCAAGAGACCAAGACCTCATGCGCTAGACCTCCTTTTCTATGCTCCAAATACAAAAGAGAAGGCAAGTTGTGTGTGTGTCCAAATGATATTGAATCGACCTCTATTTATACACATAACTCACTAACAAAAAAATGAAACCCTAAGACACAAACCCTTGAATAGGGTCGACTTGACATAGGCCAAAAAGAGGGTTGGTTTTGACTAATAAGGATAACAATAAAATAATAATTTCTTTTGAGTTGATTTATACAATAATATTACAGTAACCTTCTCGAGTTTTGTCCAATATAAAAAAAAATATATATCTTATGTAGTTACATCAAAATATCAACACTCCCTCTTAACTAGGAAGGTATTTTTTGATTCTGCACAAGCTCATGACAATTTACTTTTAAATGTATGAATCTATAAATCATCAAATATCCACAGTACAACATGACTTCACAGCCAATGCATATAAGGCCTATGGGTAGCTCTTAATTATCTTCAACATATCACCATGACATCCACTACCCCACAATGCATATGTACCTCATCATGCACACCCCCATGAATTCACATCCAATGCATCAAAGTCTTGTGGATAGCTCTCAAATAGCTACAACATGTCACCAAAACATCCACTACCCCACAATGCATATGTACCTCTTCACTCCCTCTTAAGTGGAGTCGTGCCAAGCTTGTCCCTAAAGTTCTTGAACTTTGTCCTTGACAGTGGCTTGGTCAACACATCTGCAATATTCTCCTCGATAGTCACATAATGGAGCATCATTGCTCCCCTCTGCAGCATATCCCTGATATAGTGATATTTGATCTCGATATGCTTCGACCTATAATGGAACACTGGATTGTCTGATAACTTCATGCAACTCTGGTTGTCACACCAAATGCAGGTCACCTCTAGTTTGAGACCAAATAACCTAGACATTATATTTTGAATCCACACTGCTTCTCTACATGTTGCACATAAGGCCAAATATTCATCCTCAGTCGTACTGAGTGTTACACATGACTGTTTTATGTTTCTCCACGAAACCATATTGGATCCTAGACTTAAGCAATATGTCGAAGTACTCTTCCGATAATGAATACTTCCAGCCCAATATGAATCTGAATATCTATATAACCCAGACTCATGGTCTATCACATACCTAATACCATAATCAAATGTACCCTTAAAGTACCTCATCACATGTTTTTTTGTGACAAAATGAACTTGCCTAGGCTGCTCCATATACTGACTCAGGGTATTCATAGAAAAACATATATCAGTTCTTGTGTCCATCAAGTACATCAACGAACCCACCATCTGCATGTATAAAGTAACATCCACAATCTTTGAAGTCATATCCTACAACAACCTTAGATTTGTTACCATAAGTGTATTCATTACCTTGCAATCCAACAGCCGGAAACTGTTCAGGATTTCCACAACATACTTCCCTTGATTAAGAAAGATCTCAACCTATCTCTATCATACCTCAAGACCCAAAACGTAATGCATCATCCTGAGATCTTCCATCTCAAAATCAACATCCAGTTTTCTCTTACACTCTGAGATGAGCGTTTTTACACCTATTAGAAATAGGTCATCCACATACAACATTAGTATCAGTGGACCATCATCCACAACCTTAAAGTAAATGTTAGGATCTGCACTACTTTTTGTAAATCAAAAGTTCGTCCAAAAGCTGTCGATCCTTCCATACCATGCTCTGGGTTCCTACTTTAATCCATATAAATACTTCTTCAATATGCACGCATGCATATCCCTGTCATGTACATCGAACCCTTGTGGCTTCTCCACATATAATTCATCTTTTATTTCACCATTCAAGTTGGTCGTATTCACATCCATCTAATGCACCTTCCATTAAATTACTATGGCCAATGAAAGTATGGTCCTGATCAAGGTATATCTTGGCACGGGAGAAAATGTCTCCTCATAGTCAATGAATTCCTTATAAGAGAATCCTCGAGCCACAAATCTAGCCTTATACTTTTCAATATTTCCATCAGCTGCATGTTTCATCTTGTACATCCATTTTGAACTTACTATTGATTTCTCCTTGAGTCTCGAGACCACATCCCAGACATCTATGGACTATTATTCCTCCTCCATGGCATCCTTCCATACCCTGTTTTCTACAACCTCTTCATAACTAGATGGTTCTGCATGCATGTTATGACACAAACATGCCACATAGATGGAATACAGTTTTGGCTTCGTAATTTCCCTGAGATATTTTTCGGGGGCACCATATCTTTGTGAATCTCTGATCAACTCATGTGCCTAAGTTGGTATTTTCTTGCGACAAGGCATCTCTACTAGCCTCTTAGGTTCTTCCATTTCATTATCCTCATGAATGACTTCCTCTAGTTCAACTACTTCTCCCTATGAAATTCTATTAACTTCATTCTCCTCCTCATGAACCTCTTTTTCACAATCCTATTTTGATTCATTGAAAGCTACACTCTCATCAAATGTGACATCTCGGCTAATATCAAATTTCTAATGACCGGGAATATATATCCTGTATGCCTTCGATATGTCATTGTAACTAACAAATATTCCATTATTTCCATATGGATCCATTTTTTTCCTCTTTTCCTTAGGGACATGCACAAATACGGGGAAACCAAATATCCTTAAATGGTTGACTTCCAAATTCTCTCCTATAAACATCTCCTCTGGTGTCTTGTTTTCAAATACTTTGTGGGGACTTATATTTTGAACATACATTGCAGTCTTTACTGCTTCTACCCATAGATTCATAGGTATACCTTGATCATGGATCATAGCCTTCATTTCTTCCATGATCATCTCATTCTTCCTTTCTACTACTCCATTCTACTGAGGGTTTTAGGGAGTATAAAGCTCCCTCTTATTCCCAACTTCCTTGGAATATTATTTGAATTCCTCTAAAGTTAATTCTCCTCCATTATCTAATCACAAAGTCTTTATCCTCTGCTCTGTCAAGTTTTCTACTAGTGCCTTGAAATCTTTGAATTTTCCAAAAACTTCATTATTTTCCTTCAACAGATAGATCCAATTTTTACGTGAGTAATCATCAATAAAAGACACATAATATACATACCCACTTAGTGAAGTCCCTGACATTGGTCCACACACATCTGAGTGCACAATGTCCAATACTCTTTTGGCTCTTATATCGTTGTTGGGAAAGGATTGTTTCACATTCTTCCCTTGTGCACAAGCTTTGCACACGTTGTTCGTTTCTTCCTGGATCTCTGGTAGTCTCGTTGCCATATTTCTCACACTCGGTAGGGCCTTCTAACGTAGGTGAGAAAATATCCTATGTCACAATTCATTGGGATTCACAATGCAGTGAATTAATGTTGAATATGATTGTCCTTTCAATTTGTAGAGTCCTCCCTCTTGAACTCCAATCATCATAGCATCATCAAAAGTCTTCCCTCTAGGCCACATAATAACTTTTCCATCAACAAATTCAAATATGTAACCCTTCTCATCTAATGCTGAAATCGAGAGAAGGTTCTTCTTCAATCGAGGAACATAGAGAACTTCCTTCATCTTCATTGGCTTTCTGAGTCTAACTTGTAGGAGGATTCTCCTACTCCTTTGATTGAATATTGATAGTCATCTCCCAATGTCACTCTGTGTGATGAATCCTTATTAGTAAGGTTATACAAGGAGTCTTTATAACATGTCATGTGCTTGGAAGCACCATGGTCCACCAACCAAATGTCACTTCCATGAGTGGTAGTTCCTATAAGGATTGAGATAAGAACATATTCCTCATCACTTGACTCATATTTTCTTGCAACCTTCTTGGGTGGCTCATCATCTTCAACTGTATAAACATGATGTCTTTTACCTCCTTTCTTTTCCCTTGGTCTCTAAATGAGGGGAAAATTCCTAGCAATGTGTCCCATTTTCTCACAACAGAAACATCTGATATTTGAGTTATCTCTTCGTCCATTCTAAAACTTCTTGGGTGAGGAGGGCTCTTTATTGTTCTTTCCTTTCCTAGTGTGGGAGGATATGGCTTGATCATCATTTATAATCTTCTCTTCTCTTTATTCCTTCCTTGACAATTCTTGGTTGCAATATTTCCATAGCCTACTAAACTTGGGTAGCTTCCTTCTTGAGCATATCCCTTGAATAAATACATCCCATGACCTTGGAAGGCCATTCTAGGTGGTGATCCCCATTTATTCTCCATTCATTGTATCACCAATGACTTCTATCTCATCCTTGATCTAATTCACTCTTAAGAAGCAAGAGTGGATGGTTTCTGAATTCTACATCCTCATGTTCTTTAACTGAGTTCTCAAGGTCATTCTTTGGTTGATGTTGATTCCTTCAAACGATTGGGTCAACACATCCATAATTTCCTTTGGATTGGATAATGAAGATATGTAATGAATAAGATGATCCTCAATGGAGTCTTCAATAATCCTCTTTTCTTTGACCATATCCTTCTTGTGATTTGCTTTAGCCTCATCTCCCTCTGGTTCAGGAACCTCTTCTTTAGTAAACTTCTCTAGATCATATTCTTATAGGAGGAGGGATAATATGTACCTCTAGGCTCTGAAGTTATAAATTCCCTCCAACTTCTCATCAATATTGGTTCTGGTAGTCATCATTCCCTTAAATCACAAATTATGGATTCTGAAGATTTGATCAAGGGAAAATATGTGCTCCACTAGTGCGTACTTTTTGGTTCCCTTGCTTTGTCAAAATAATCTCTAGAAACTTAAAAACGTCATCTTTAGGGTTTGGTAGAAACCTTAACTCAAAATGTTGCAATTGAAAAAATGGTGCAGAGAAGAGGTGTGCTAGTCTAGGGTGCACTTGTTGGTGATCTTGTCTTGTCCATAGAACACTAATATCAATAAAAATTCTTCCTTTTGTCTTCTAGATCTATTCACTATATTCTATTCAGGCCTCCTCTCATACCATGTTAGAATTTTAAAATTTACAGTTATCTTCTTTAACATTCATTAACAATTGCATGTAATAGGATCACTGAAAGATAAACAATCACAGAACAAAAGATATAATCTCGGGAAACCATCATGGGGGAGAAAACTCAACAACCAACTCCTCAGTATATATTCCTTCAACCAATACAATGCCATGATATAGCTCTCCACAAATAGACCAAGACAAATATACCAAAGACAAGAGACCAAGAGACCAATACCTCATGCACTAGACCTCCTTTTATATGCTCCAAATACACAAGAGAAGGTGATTTGTGTGTGTGTGTCCAAATGAGAGGGACTCGACCTCTATTCATACACATACGTGACTCCGAAAAATATGCAACCCTAAGACACAAACCCTTGAATAGGTCCAACTTAACCTAGGCCACAAAGATGGGTTGTTTTGACTAATAAGGATAACAATAAAATAACAATTTATTTTGAGTCGATTTATACAATAACATTCTCAAGGTTTGACCAATACAAATAAAAAATAACATATTCCTTAGTTACATCAGAATATCAACAATTTTTTGTGTTGAGCTTGTAGAACGAGTGTGCATTATTCATTGTTGTATTGATTATGATTTCTTATCCATATTCTTTGAGGTTCATATCTGTGACTATTGTTTTTTTGTTGTGATTCTCTTGGAGGGACTTTCATTCTACAATCTTTGGCCATGTGCCCAAAGTTGTTACGCTTGCATCATTCCATCTCAATACTCAAGAATTCAAATATGTTGTAGTTTTTTTTTCTGTGTTTCACTAAGCCTTCTTGAATAATCATTTTGTGCATAACTTTCACGGTTTTCTATGTTCCTATTATTTTCTTTTCAATTCACATCATTATGTCCAAAATTATTATATGAATAACATAAACCAAGAAAGATAGTTTGATACCTAGGAGTTTTAGATATTCTTAAATGAGTTACTCTTCTGAAACCTTCTTATTTTTTATGCCTTCTTGTTTCTTATTGTCGTTATTTCTAAAATATGAATCTTCTGGGTGGAGGAGTGTCTTTGTGATCTTCCTTGTGAAACTTCTTATCTCCTTTGATTGTCTCTGTAAGTTTTAAACCTGCGAAGTAAAGCAATGCATATATATTCTTAAGTAATACAGAAATTAATCAATGGCTCATACACAGAATACTCAGAGATCTTTACCGGAAACCCTCAACCGGGAAAACCTTTCTTTTTCATTATATCGAATTTCACTATTCACTATACAATATATATACTATGTTTTTTAGGTATTTTGTAGTTACCAAAATCCTAATCCCTAAAATCGAGATTGTTTTTAGTAAACCGTTAAAAATACCAAGATCCTCTAAAAATAGCAAAATCGGCTAAAAATAGCAAATGGCAGCCCAAAAAAAATTGGTAGGTTATTTCTTTCAGCCCTAGCAGTTATATTTCTTTGGAATTCAGAAAGACCAAATTTTAATACATCTGAGAATATAAACATTAATATATATTAATAATCAGTGAAATAATATCGAAAGGGTTTTCAGTCATGAAAATTTCGATATGTGTGTTAATATTATAGAATCACATTCTGCTGGGATTCACCACTAACTGTGAAGTTTGTCTTTATTGATCTATTGTTTTAGAACTTGATCCATTTTTTAATGCAGCTGCTGTCTAGTTGTGTATGAGCCATTGATTAATTTCTGTATTACTTAAGAATATATATGCATTGCTTTACTTCGCAGGTTTAACTGCATAGCTTCTTGGTTGTCTTTATTGATCTATTGTTTTAGAGATTGATCCATTTTTTGTCTGGCTATATCCTAGTATGGACTTGTCATGATTTGGATTTTAACAACTAATAGTCTCATTCAAAACTTTGGTGTTGTTACACATTTTTTACTTTGGAATATCATTTCTCAATATGACAATATCTACTTCCAAATTTCCAATGATCTTGTCTCTTTATTCTACTTGTTTTGTTCTGTGAGTGTTTCTTTAATTCTGTTTCCTTCCTCTACTTGGATTTTTAATTTAGTAATCATTTTCTCTACTTCTTCAGAGTCTGAATTCCAAACTCCTCTCTCCTTTAGTTCTTCCTGAAGTAACTTATTTTTCTTCTTTTCTCGTTTTATAACTTCTATGGACCTAAAAAATTCTTCTATGTAATCAACTTCTACCTCTTCATATTCTTCTTCAGTTCCTTCTTCATTGAAGTCTTCTACTACCATGAATAGAACCCTTTCTTTATCACTATTGTTGGATTCTTCTTCGTCTGATGAGGAACTGTCTTCTTTGGTGCATAGGCTTTTCTTGAAAATTTTATTTTTGGCTCTTTTTCCTTTGTATGCTTGTTTGTTATTTGAATCATCTTCTTCATTCCTTTTATTTTTTTAATCAGACGTTTGATAGAAAAATGACGAATGCCATCACAGTTAAAAAAATCAATGGAAGCTTACCTCTATACTTGTCGGTTCCCTTTTTTAGTCTTCAAAATAAGTTGGCTACTACTTCATCGTCTTGTGACATGTCAATGTTGATCCT
Source organism: Picea sitchensis (assembly GCA_010110895.2). Lineage (NCBI taxonomy): Eukaryota > Viridiplantae > Streptophyta > Pinopsida > Pinales > Pinaceae > Picea > Picea sitchensis. The sequence continues at coordinate 47,973 of SNQJ01S0005559.1, read as the reverse complement.
ATCTGAATTTTCCTTTTTCTTTCCCTTTTTATTTGACTTCTTGGATGCTTTGAATGCTTCTTTTTTTCAAGTTGGATTATCTTGCCATGTTCTCATCTCATAAGTTGTGTGTGTGTAACGATCCTCCTCGTTATGAAAACAAACCTCTTAAAAAAAAAAAAATGTGTGTGTGCGTGTGTACAAGGGTAACAAGATATTATACTCAGCACCGCCACATGACGACTAATCATGATGCATGCAACTTCAATATAAACATAAAGGTCTAAGATACACATCAACATCTACCAGCAATGAACAACAATCCACCGACAAAATAATAAGACTGAATACCCGCCCATCCTACCCTGCAATGGTTAGGACCTCCAAGACAGATAAGCAATGCTCAAGCCCAGGTTCCCATCGATTTTAACCATTTAAGGTCTCAGGGCTGGCGAGTGTTCTGAGGAACATGGAGGTGTCTACATCCCACCCGACACAAGCAAACCCAGCCAACTAAGATAAAGATAAAAACATGATCATCAAGTTCGCAGTCAACATGGTTATCCAATTAATGCAATTTGCGAAAGTGGATCATTATTAACTCATTTAAATTACTCACTACTAGTACAACATTGCATTGAAAGTGTACTTTTAATCACACTACAAGGCGAAGACAATTAATGCAACAAGTCTGACCTTTAATTGGTTTCGACTTTAAAAATATAAATAACAGTATTTCTCTCTACAATCAATTCTAGTCTATCAAGGTCAACATCCCAACTGACATAACTTACAAACTACTCCTGGCAACTTTTAAATCATAATCTAATCATATAACCATTCAATTTTAACAATTTAACAGTAGAAACATTATACCATTTTCAACAGAACATTAATTTCAACAATAATCATCATTACCAAGTTTTACGTGCACACTTATGAAGTACTATCTTATTAAATGCCCAAACCAATTACCAATTCCAAGAAACGTGATGTCTTCCATCAATAATCAGTAACCCAACAACATATGAACACTAAAAAGGGAACTCCTTCTAACTTAAGGAGACTCATTTAAATTCAAAAGCATATAATACTATATAACCAGGGAGTAAATTAGTTCCAACTTAGAGACACATCCCTTGCATTGAGTCTTTTAGTGGTCTGATAAAAACAAACTTAATCAAGGGTATTTGAAATATAATACACCATAATTTAACTAATGACAAATTAAATATAATATCACTCACAACTGCAATTTACAGATTAAACTTATAGTTCCAGCCCTCGCTGAAATCCTAATTAAACTTAAAGGAAACTTACCAAAACTAAAATACAACATTAACTTACTCCATTAAAATTTTATCTAAACCCATTTTTTTTTTAAACAACACATAAAAATAAAATAAAGAACAGAAGGAAAAATAACTCAAATCCCAAATCCCTAAAACAAATTTATCCATTGCTAAAAAAAAACTCAAGGTTAAAATTCAATAAACAGAGACTAACCTTAAGCATCTTCTACCTACTCCGTTAGATGCAATATACCTTGAAATATAAATAGTCTAACCTGAAGCATCTCAAATCTGAGAATGATCTCTGCATACGGCGGGGTGCATATTCATTCCCTCGAAGTTTTGTATAATTCCGAACGACCATAACTTTTCACTTTTCTCCACACATAAAATGTTGCTAGATCTTGCAGAGCGGAATCAAATTAATAGAGAAGTTCGCTACAGTATCAATTCATTGGAGATCACTGGCCATCTTTGGTTCATCATAGAATTGCAGATGTGAATGTAACTCCGATGATGGCACTTGTGTTGGCATCCTGGACAATACGATCATGTTGGCATGCAAAATGAGAAACAGAATTCTTGTAATCTGTTGAGCAAGTACTTCACCTCTGCTGCGGTTTCAACTGAACAACCCAACAACTACATTTACTGCAATAAAAATCTCTCTAGGCAAAACCTATTGGATGTTCCAATTAATGAAATCAACCATAACTATGACTATAGGTTAATACAGTCACAGAGGGAGAGTGAAAACCGTATGGACAGAGGCATGAATTTAAACGGTTTGCAGAGGTGAAAAGGTGTGATTTGAATATAGTTGCAGAGTAGCAAATTTCCAGATATGAACACATTTTTGCAGGGGCGAAATTGGGCGTTTTGAATGCAGTTGCAGATTTCACACATGAATTCGTATCCCAAAAATTCACCCAATACATAGTGAGCGTGAATCTCCCATTTGCATGGGAAGGCGAATTAACCAGTCATTAATTAATCAAACGGACATACAACTCAGGATGGCGATCCAACACATCATTTTAAGAGAAATTCATTGGCGTCCTTAAGAGTGGAAAAGGGGGTTCTCTATGTAGCAATTCATATTCTTAAATAGTCAAATCGTATCCTCCATCCAGGCAAAATCGCGGTCAAAATTCTATCGGTGGACTAGCTAGTAAGATCGTTGGTCAGCAGGCTTTCATTCTGCCATTAAGTAATCACCATTCAACCATGCTAACGATAAGAGCCGACTAGTTATCAACGCATCGATAAATGGTTGTCCAAAATGATTGTATGTTGAAATCATGGTAAACAAAGGATTGGAACAACTGTCAGTTCAATGCATCATTTCAATGTCTATTAAGTTCTCTGTCAACCAGAATCGGCCTTCCATTAACATAGCTTACTCCCCCCAAACAACAGTGAAACCACAGTTGTTGTCATCATATAAATACACTACCCTTTACTCAGAACAACACAAGCAATCAGGTACACATTGTAAGTGGTTCAACGGAAATCTCACGCAATCCAGGTAAAAAAAATTATGGTCCTTCTGATGTAAAAGGGTGGCAGTAGGTAATTTAAAGCATGGTATGTCAGGGATTTAAAACAAAACGTTGGTTTTCTTGCTGGAAAAAAAAACAAAACATAAATAAACGCAAACCCAAAACAACTGACTTTTCAAAATCTGTCAGGATGCCAAGCAAACGCAGATAGGGATAATTTAGAGCCTTTTCCTATTGGCAGGGATGCAGAAACTTAAGGATTGTTGGCACCAACCTATCCCTATCAATAAGAGTTGATTTTGTAGTTCTCAAGTACTCGTCAACTTTAAAATAAAACAATTTAATGACCAACAAATAGCATAATGCTATCGTTGGTAAAGTAGGATTAAAGGAGTAACCAGTAAAACTACTATCCATATCTCAACACAACTTTCGTCATCATAGGGATTCATATACAAAATTTAAACAATTTTTTTTCTCTTATTCTTAAACAACAAATGCGCTTGCGTACTTATGATCGATGACGAATAACCCGAAGATGCTATCCCGCGCTTGCGCTCTGTCTGAGTCATGCTTGCGCTTTGTCTAAATCCTACTTGCCAACTGTCGAGACTACACCGATACCTCCCATCCAATCGCTAGGGGCACTCTTCTTCCACCTTTGCCCCCCGAACCGCAAAAGGAGCACACACTATCCATATGGTATGCCTAGCTCCCAGCTCACCTCGCAAGGCCGAGCTACCACTCCTCTTCGAGCTGGGAAATCCCAACTCCCCACAAGTAAATCAGTCAAGTCACTAATCCGGCAGTGTAACGTTACACTAACATCCGATCCCCCTCTTCCTTCTCCTTCCTCTCTTTTATAGAGTTTTAGAACTTCCAAACTTTCCCTAAATCTCATTTAATTTAAGTTTTAATAAAAATCTTCTAAAAAATTCTC
>SNQJ01S0005559.1:26279-42900 GCA_010110895.2 Picea sitchensis | reverse complement strand
GTCTGGATCACTTGCGAGCAAGTGTCCTCAAAGAATAAGTTTTCTCAGTGCGCCAAAGAGGGATGTTACATACACCCCCTCTTGGTATAAACTTCGTCCCAAAGTTCTCAGTATAAATGTCAAAATAAGTGTATCACAGTATCATATGTCTATCTATAAAACAAAAATGGAAACTGCTGGCACATATCATATGCGTCCTCCCAGATCACCGAGTGCTGACTATAATTGTCCCACTGGACCTTGACCTGATCTACAGTTCGATGTCTTAACTGTTGAATGCGATGATCTAATATGCAGACCAGCTCAGCCATGAGAACTCCCTCGTCTGATACTGGCAAGGAACTCATGTCAATCACATATGTAGGATCACTAATGTAATGTCTCAAAACAGATACATGAAAAACATTGTGCATACGCCTCAAGGAATCAGGCAAGGCTAGTCGATAGGCCATGGGTCCCTTTCTCTCCATAATCTCGAAAGGTCCCACAAACCTAGGAGAGAGTTTATCTCCCTTTCCAAACTTGATCGAACTCTTATGCGGTTTAACCCGCAAGAAGACTCGATCGTCGACCTCGTAACTACGGTCGACTCGGTGTGCATCGGCATAATTCTTCTGTCGATCCTGCGCTTCTTTAATCCTTTGTCTTATGGTTTGCATTTTCTCTTCCATTTCTTGTATTGCTTATGGTCCCACGAGGACCCTATCCTCAAGCCGATCCCAACTCAAGGGAGTCTGACACGGTCACCTGTAAAGAAACTCGAAAGGCGCCATCTTAATGGTGCTCTGGTAACTGTTGTTGTAAGCGAACTCTACTAGTGGCAATAATTATTCCCAACGCTTTTGTTGGTCCATCACGTACGTGCGCAACATGTCCTCCAAGGTTTGGTTGGTTCGTTCGGTTTTCCCATCATTCTGTAGGTGATATGTAGTACTAAATTTAAGTTGGGTTCCCAAGGCCTCTTGGAAACTTGTCCAAAATCGTCTGGTAAACACCGATCCTTGATCGAATATAATCCTCTTAGGCACGCCATGCAGCCTCACAATCTCACTGATGAAAACTCTAGCAATGTCAGGTGCCTGATACGTCGTACGCACAGGAATAAAGTGAGCACTCTTTGTCAGAGTGTCTACTACTACGAAAATCGAGTCACGTCTCCTTGTCGTCAGTGGAAATCCAACAATAAAATCCATCGAAATAACCTCCCATTTTGATTCTGGAATGGCATGTGGTTGTAGTAATCCTATTGAGTGTCTATGTTCATCCTTTACTTGCTAGCACTCCAGACATCTAGCCACATAGTTGACTATGTCAGCCTTCATTCCCCTCCAGAAGAATAAGGGTTTCAGGTATGCCCTCATCTTTGTGACTCCCAGGTGAGCCATGTAAACTGCTCTATGAGCCTCGCTTAGGATCAACATCCTCAACTCGTCATTTGGTGGTATGTAAATCCTACTTTTAAACCTCAATAACCCATCGCTATCAAATGAAAATCCCTCATATCATGGTACCATCATTGTGTTTTGTCTGATAAAACCCTCAACCTCTTTGTAACAGTTATCGTCATGCTGTAAAGTGAGAATCTTCTCACGTAGATTTTTCTAAAGAGGTTACACTAAAAAGATGTGTGGTCTCCGACTCAAAGCATCCACCACTCGGTTCACTGTTCCCTTTATGTAAGTAGTCTCAAAGTCGTACTTGCTAAGAAATTCTGACCAATGTCGTTGTCACGCGTTCAGGTTGCTTTGCGTAAAAATGTGTTGTAGTCCACAATGATCAGTCTTTAGTTCAAATTTTCGTCCAACAAGGTAGTGTCTCCAAACCTTCAAGGAAAATACGATGGCTAATAACTCCAAATCGTGCGTCGCGTAGTTCTCCTCATGCCTTCTCAGTTTCCTCGAAATGTAAGAAATCACTCATCCGTCTTGCATCAAGACTCCGCCTAAACCTTCCTTGGATGCATCTGTGCATACGAAGAAGTTTGCATCCATGTCAGGGACCTTTAGTATCGGAGCTATCGTCAACAACTCTTTAAGCCTCCGAAATTCTTCCGCACATTTCTCGATCCAAACAAACTTCTTGTTTTTCTTCTGCAATTCCGTGATCGGATTTTCTATCTTCGAAAATCCCTCGACAAACCATCAATAGTATCCTGCTAAACCCATAAATCTACGCATTTCCATGACATTCATCGGTGCAGGCCATTCCATAATAGCCTCGACCTTGGCTGGATCCATGGCGATACCTTCGCCGGAGATGACATGCCCTATGTAGTGAATCATTGATTGATAAAAAGAGCATTTGGACAACTTCCCATACAATTTGTGCTCTCGCAGGCACTGTAGTACCAAGTGAAATTGCTTGTCATGCTCCTCCATCATCCGAGAGTATATCAAAATATCGTCAATGAATACTTGGACGAACTTGTCCAAGTACTCGCGGAACACCCCGTTCATCAAACTCATAAATACCCCTGGGGCGTTTGTCATTCCAAACGGTAAAACAATAAACTCGTAGTGTCCAAACCTCTTCTTAAAGTCGGTCTTAGGGACGTCATCCTCCTTGATCTGCAACTGGTGATACCCTGATCGCAAATCAATCTTGGAGAACACCGTCGCACCCTTCATTTGATCGAACAGATCATCAATTCTCGGCAAGGGATACTGATTCTTGATCGTGGCCTTGTTCAATTGACGGTAGTCGATGCAAAGCCTCCACGATTCGTCCTTATTTCATATGAAAATAACCGGTGCACCTCACGGTGACACACTAGGACGTATCAGTCCCAAATCTAGCAATTCCTTCAGTTGCATTTTCAACTCTTGTAACTCAGAGGTGGACATCCGATAAGGCGTTCTTGCTATCAGTTCAATCCCTAGTTTTAGGTCTATGGTAAAATACAAATCTCTCTCTGGAAGCATCCCAGGTAACCCCTCCGGGAATACGTCCGCAAACTCTCTCACCACCAGAAGGTGTTCTAGACCTTTCGCTACTCCCTTCTCGTTTAACGCAAGGATCGCATAAATCTTGCACCCCTTGCGCATACTCTTATGTAACTGTAAGGAAGATATGAACCTCAGGGAAACTCCCTAGTTCCATCCTACAATCACATGTTTCTATCCCTCATCATCAATCAAGCTCAACCACTTTTTCTTACAGTTGAGTATCGCCTCATGTGATTCCAACCAATCCATATCAATTACGACATTATAAGATCCTAATATCATGATGTACAAGTTGGCCCTTGTGAAAAACTCTCCCAGGTTAAGGCCATAGCCCATAACCTTTCCTCCAACCTTTTGTTTGGCTCCCGAGGCCATCTCCACGAAGCTAAACCCATCCTGTTTGACTACCTTTACCTTAATCCTTTTTAGCACTGCACCAGAAATGAAACTCTCAGTAGCATCAGGATCTATCAAAATACTAAGGGTCTGGTCACTGACAGTACCTGTCATCTCGAGCACAGTCGACTGGTGCTATGCCTGGTGGTTATTCACCGCTGCATGAATCCGATGGGCCTTGCCCATATCTCCCACGGTAGTGGGTCCTGCTGATCTGGATGCTCGGGTCCTCTCCACAGGACATTCACGCTGGTAGTGTGGCTCCTCACAAGTCCAACGCCCTTTCTTCAGCCCAGTAGTCCTGGTACTCGAAGTAGAAGATGACGACCCGATGGCCTGGTACCCTGGTATGTTCTTTTGAACATGCCTAAACTATTGTTGTTGCTGCTATGCTCCTCGATAAGGGGTCCACTGCTGAGGCATCGGTCACCGAGCTGTTGTGAAAGTGGATCCCCTATGGAAGCCACGATATCCTGGTGTATGTATTGCTGGTGTCTAGTGCTGATGTATTCCAGATGAACCCTGCCCTGCTGGTCTCGCTGGAGTCCTGGTATGACCCCCACTGGTAAGCTCCTCCTCTGTTATGAGGGCCTTCTGGATGACATCGTGCAAGGTTTGAGGCATCAAAATCCTAAACTTTGCATGCAGGTTGTTGTTAAGGCCGACTATGAACCTGTTGACCTTAATTTTCTCTGTGTTAAGGTGTGGAGCATATCAGAGTAGCTCCATAAAATGGGCCTCGTAGTCGGGCACCATACGATCTCCCTGTCGTAAGGCGTTGAACTCATTGAGCTGACACTCAATGAATTCCTCTGAAAGGTACCTCTCTTGGAATTGTTCCTCGAACAATTCCCATGACATGTCTTCGACGACCATGTTCAGTTGTAGTAGGAGCGTCTTCCACCATAGAAGAGCGCTCCCCTTTAGTTGAAAGACCGCCATGCAGACCTTCATGTTGGAGGTATAATAACAAAGTGCGAAGCACATCGCCGTGTTCTCCAACCATGCCTCGGTGGCTGTGCCATCCAGGGCACCAAAGAACTTGGGAAATTTGACCTCCTCAAGTTCACGGTGAATGCTACCAGTAACAGCCAGTGCGTACAGTGAAACCTCAGTAGGTGTCGACGCTCTGGCCTCATCTCTGTCCAAACGGCTGATCAGTGCCTCGGACATGCATTGGAAAGATCTCATCATCCCGACAACATCACCAACTGCTATCTTCTCCTGTCCGAGAACCTGCTTGTCTCCCTGGGGGTTAGACCCCTCTGTGACGTCCTCTAACCATGATTACCTGCATGCACACAATCAACTCTATTAGCAACAGTATAATCAAATCATGTCAGCGAATGCCGTAGCGATCCCAAGTCGCGGGTTGAACCTGCTCTGATACCATATGTAACAATCCTTCTCATTACGACGACAAACCTCTTAAAAAAAAAAAAATTGTGTGTGCGTGTGTACAAGGGTAACAAGATATTATACTCAGCGCCACCACATGACGACTAATCATGACGCATGCAACTGCGATATCAACATAAAGGTCTAAGACGCACATCAACATCTTCCAGCAATGAACAACAATCAACCGAAAAAATAAGAAGACTGACTACCCACCCGTCCTACCCTACAATGGTTAGGACCTCCAAGACACATAAGCAATGCACAAGCCCAGGTTCCCATCGATTTTAACCATTTAAGGTCTTAGGGCTGGCGACTGTTCTGAGGAACATGGAGGTGTCTACATCCTGCCTGACACAAGCAGACCCAGCCTACTAAGCTAAAGATAAAAATATGTCATCAAGTTCGCAGTCAACATGGTTATCCAGTTAATGCAATTTGTGAAAGTGGATCATTATTAACTCATTTAAATTACTCACTACTAGTACAATATTGCATTGAAAGTGTACTTTTAATCACACTACAAGGTAAAGACAATTAATGCAGCAAGTTTGACCTTTAATTGGTTTCAACTTTAAAAATATAAATAACAATATTGCTCTCTACAATCAAGTCTAGTCTATCAAGGTCAACATCCCAATTGACATAACTTACAAACTACTCCTGACAACTTTTAAATCATAATCTAATCATATAACCATTCAATTTTAACAATTTAACAATAGAAACATTATACCATATTCAACAGAACATTAATTTCAACAATAATCATCATTACCAAGTTTTACATGCACACATATGAAGTACTATCTTATTGAACACCCAAACCAATTACCAATTCCAAGCAACGTGATGTCTTCCATCAATAATCAGTAACCCAACAACATATGAACACTAAAAAGGGAACTCCTTCTAAAATAAGGAGACTCATTTAAATTCAAAAGCATATAATACTATATAACCAGGGAGTAAATTAGTTCCAACTTAGAGCCACGTCCCTTGCATTGGGTCTTTTAGTGGTCTGATAACAACAAACTTAATCAAGGGTATTTGAAATATAATACACCATAATTTAACTGATGACAAATTAAATATAATATCACTCACAACTGCAACTTACAAATTAAACTTATAGTTCCAGCCCTCTCTAAAATCCTAATTAAACTTAAAGGAAACTTACCAAAACTAAAACACAACATTAACTTACTCCATTAAAAATTTATCTAAACCCATTTTTTTTTTAAAACAACACATAAAAAGAAAATAAAGAACAGAAGGAAAAATAACTCAAATCCCAAATCCCTAAAACAAATTTATCCACCGCTAAAAAAAATATCAAGGTTAAAATTCAATAAACAGAGACTAACCTTAAGCATCTTCTACCTAATGCGTTAGATGCAATATACCCTGAAATATAAACAGTCTAACCTGAAGCATCTCAAATCTGAGAATGATCTCTGCATACAGCGAGGTGTATATTCATTCCCTCGAAGTTTGGTATAATTCCAAACGACCATAGCTTTTCACTTTTCTCCACACATAAAATGTTGCCAGATCTTGCAGGGCGGAATCAAATTAATAGAGAAGTTCCCTACAATATCAATTCATTGGCAATCACTGGCCATCTTTGGTTCATCATAGAATTGCAGATGTGAATGTAACTCCGATGATGGCACTTGTGTGGGCATCCTGGACAATACAATCATGTTGGCATGCAAAATGAGAAACAAAATTCTTGTAATCTGTTGAGCAAGTACTTCACCTCTGTTGCAATTTCAACTAAACAACCCAACAACTACAGTTACTGCAATAACAATCTCTCTAGGCAAAACCTTTTGGATGTTCCAATTAATGAAATTAACCATAACTACGACTATAAGTTAATACAGTCGTAGAGGGAGAGTACAAACCATATGGATAGAGGTGCGAATTTAAATGGTTTGTAGAGGCGAAAAGGTGCGATTTGAATACAATTGCAGAGTATCAAATTTCCAGATCTTAACACAGTTTTGCAGGGGCGAATTGGGCGTTTTGAATGCAGTTGTAGAGTTCACACAGGAATTCGTATCCTAGAAATTCTCCCAATACACAGTGAGCGCGAATCTCCCATTCGCATGGGAAGGTGGATTAACCAGTCATTAATTAATCAAACATACATACAACTCAGGATGACGATCCAGCGCATCGTTTTAAGAGAAATTCATTGGCTTCCTTAAGAGTGGCAAAGGGGGTTCTCTACGTAGCAATTCATATGCTTAAACAGTCAAATTGTATCCTCCATCCAGGCAAAATCGTGGTCAAAATTCTATCGGTGGACTAGCTAGTAAGATGGTTGGTAAGCAGGCTTTGACTCTTCCATTAAGTAATCACCATTCAACCATGCTAACAATAAGAGCCGGCTAGTTATCAACGCATCAGTAAATGGTTGTCCAAAATGATTGTATGTTGAAATCGTGGTAAACAAAGGATTGGAACAGCTGTCAATTCAATGCATCATTTCAATGTCTATTAAGTTCTCTGTCAACCACAATCGGCCTTCCATTAACATAGCTTACTCCCCCCAAACAACAGTGAAAGCACAACCATTGGCATCATATAAATATGCTACCCTTTACTCAGAACAACACAAGCAATCAAGTATACATTGTAAGTGGTTCAAGGGAAATCTCACACAATCCATGTAAAAACAATTATGTTCCTTCAGATGAAAAAGGGCGACAGTAGGTAATTTAAAGCACGGTCTCTCAGGGATTTAAAACAAAACGTTGGTTTTCTTGCTAGAAAAAAAAACAAAACATAAATAAACACAGACCCAAAACAACTGACTTTTACCAATCTGTCGGGATGCCAAGAAAACGCAGACAAGGATAATTTAGAGCCTTTTCCTATTGGCAGGGATGCAGAAACTTAAGGATTGTTGGCACCAACCTATCCCTATCAATAAGAGTTGATTTTGTAGTTCTCAAGTACTCATCAACTTTAAAATAAAACAATTTAATGACCAACAAATAGCATAATGTGATCGTTGGTAAAGTAGGATTAAAGGAGTAACCAATAAAACTACTATCTAAATCTCAACACAACTTTCGTCATCATAAGGATTCATATAAAAAATTTAAACAACTTTTTTTTCTTTTATTCTTAAACAACAAATGCACTTGTGTACCTGTGACCGACGATGAATAACCCGAAGATGTTATCCTGTGCTTGCACTCCGTCCAATTCCTACTTGTGCTTCGTCTAGATCCTACTTGTCGACTGTCGAGACTACACCGGTACCTCCTAGCCAATCGCTAGGGGTACTCTACTTCCCCCTTATCCCCCTGAGCTGCAAAGGGGCCACACACTATCCATATGGTATGCCTAGCTCCCAGCTCACCTCGCAAGGTCGAGCTACCACTCCTCTTCGAGCTGGGAAATCCCAACTCCCCACAAGTAAATCAATCAAGTCACTAATCTGAAAGTGTAACGTTACGCTAACAGTCGATCCCCCTCTTCCTTCTCCTTCCTCTCTTTTATAGAGTTTTAGAACTTCCAAACTTTCCCTAAATCTCATTTGATTTAAGTTTTTAAAAAAATCTTCTAAAAAATTCTCCTTCGTACAAGTGTCATTCATCCCCCACATTCCTCCAATAATTATTTTCTTTAATTTATTAATTTGTATTATTTCCCTCACCCACCTAGAGTTACTCCTATTTTTACTCCTAGGTGCCCCTAGATTCCCTTACAGGTTTTAAATACTTTCCCTAAAATGAAGTTGCTAATTTAGTTCAATTTAGAAGGTTCTTAATTGCAGATTATTTACTAAGTTGACCTCGCTTTTTACCATAAGTTCCCCTCTTTCCCTTTTTAAGTTACCTCCATTGCCTAGTTTCCTAAATGTTATAATTTCCCTCTTTCCGCTTTTTATTAGAGCTAAAAACGACAGTTGCAATTTAACCCCTTTTTCCCTTTTATTATTAATTCAACATCTTTTTAAACTATCAAAAATTAAAAATAATTAATTTCTTCTTTATATTTTATATCCACTTCTTTTTAAATAATTTCTTACTCTCTTCATTTTACCCCAAAAATTTATTAAGACCAAAATTATTACTTAAAGGGTTTTTATTTTAAATTTTACTATTTTAAATTTTTAGAGATGTTTTCTCAAGGGTAGACAAAATTTATACCCCTAGCAAAGTTTTAGACTTAGGACTTAGATTCTGAAATGGGCGACATTTAATTAGGGAAGTTGTTTTTAGAATTTATTAATGTGTTGTCTATCTTAGGGCCATCTAGGTTCCTTCCTTTATCATCATCAACGCGAGGTGCCCTTCAGTACGTACTACGTGCTCTAAGGGTGTCACTCGCCTCTTTTGTTTCTTTTGCGCGATGTGCCCTTCAGGACGCACCACGTGCTCCAAGGGTGCCACTCGTCCTTTTGTTTATTTTGTGCGACGTGCCCTTCCAGATGCACCATGTGCTCCAAGGGTGCCACTCGCTTCTTGACTGATTGGTAGACATCAATAACCCCTGGAGTCAACACTCTGCCAGGTGAACTTGTGGGAAACTAAGGGCTTCTAAGGAATAATGCCTCCACCTTATTCCGTGTCCCTTAGAATCATCGTGAGCGACTGTCGCAGTCTACCCTCACGGCATCATGGGTCCTCTCGAACTAGGTAATCATTAACCTACAGTTCGAGCCACAACAGGAGTGCTAGTAGGTTGTGGCAGGGTTGTTGTCCACACCTCTCCCTCAACCTCTCTAGTAGTCATGTGTTGCCCCTTTACTCCATATGTGAGTTTGGTCGGCAAGCTATCGTCAGCCTGCATCATCAACAATAATGTCAGAACATGTCCACATCATATCATCTACTCAAATGTACTAAAATCACATTAAAACAATCAACCCCAATATCACACTCCTTGACTCGATCCATAGTCTAAGGGGTTTTGTTGATGCCTCTGCACCCTCAAGGTCCAAAACCCTGCACACTCAATAAAACCGAGTCAATAGCACCTGTCTATGTCAGTGCAGTAAAACATCATGTCATCTACCATAACGCATCATAATCAAGGACAAATGTTTTAATATCATAATAGTCTGGATCACTTGCGAGCAAGTGTCCTCAAAGAATAATTTTTCTTAGTGTGCGAGAGCGGGATGTTACAGTGTGTCCCGTGAAAATCATTCATGGTTAGTGTAGCTAGATCCTCTCTCTCTTCTAGTGCTGAAATATTTGAATCAAATCTCATTGGTAGAGATCTCAATACCTTTTTGACAACGAACTGTTCATTTACGTCATATACCAAGCCTTTGATATTGTTTACTACTTCATCAACTTGTAGAAAGTAGGAAACTATGTTCTCATATTCATTCATCTTCAGTTTTTTGAATATTGCTCTAAAAATTTGAAGTTTAGCTTCTTTGACTTTCTCATCTCATTGGTATATATTCTTCAACTTGACCCATATGTCCTTTGTGGATTCACAATGCATAACTTTGGTGTATATTGGTTTAGACAGACCATTCATAAGTGCACTTGTATGTCTTGAATTATTTTCTTCAAGCTTCTTTCCATCTTTATCTGTTGGAGGAACTGTTAGTGCTTTGTATCCATCTATCGTTAATCACCAAATATCAAATCCTAGTGCTTGTATGTGTCTCTTCATTCTTCTACTCCATAAGGCATATTCTTCCCCATCAAACTGTGGTATCACAATCTTAGAGTAATCCATGATCTCCTTCGAGTAGTTAAATTGTCTCTTAAAGGAACTGCTCTAATACCAATTGTTGGATTACTGAGAGGGGCGGTGAATGAGTAATAGAACTTTTTAAACCTTTTTAACCACAATATATAAGTTATTTTTTATATTTATGATCAATTTACCAATATCGTTCAACAAGTGAAGACTAAATAAACCATGATCAATGAACCCTCGTACACATAAACATTACACCGATATTTTTACATGGAAACCCAATGCATGAGAAAACCACAAAATGTTTTTTCTTATGTGTATTTAATAATTACATTCATTAGAAGAACCAACTTCCTTTGTTTTCCAGTTGAAACTGGAAGGAGGGTCCAACCCCTATATTTCTAGGCTACAACTTGAGGGAATCTCCAACTCCCCAATTCTCTCACTCCAACTAAAAGGAGGCTACAACCCCCTATGTTCTTCAACTACAACCACCTACCATTTCCCCGTCCAACCACCCTCAAATATAAGTGTAAAATATCTCATGAAATTGATATCACACTGTCACTTTGAAATATACCATTGTAAACATGTAGCAATCTATGCCAACAACTTGTAACGAACAAGTACCAATAACCTATAGACAACATGTACAAATAAGTTGTACCAACATATACCAACAACCTATTTCAATAATCTCTTCAATAGATCAGATCTGATAACATAGATCTCATACTCAATATCACAAGAATATCACTCAAACCATGTGCATCTATGTCTCTCTAGTCATGTGCCATACATGTGCATACAATCATAATCATGTGTAATAAAACCTCACATGGACTAGACATCAAACCCTCACTAATATGTAGACTCACACTAAACCAACAACTTCAACAACACATCACAACCAAAATCTCTCAATCATGTACCACAAAAACCTTCAACCATGTACCAAGAAATACAAGATATGCCTCAACAATCAACCCAACAAGATATACAAATAACATATACCAGACATATCAACATTATATTTATGTAGATATGGCTTATATAGAAAGTGTTATACAACTAACAACCTCTCTAGAGAAAATCCTCAAACACCCATAACCATTTTTCATGTAGACAACAATATCCAACTACACATAAAAATATGACATACATTTTTAACCTATAGATAGATTTGTTGTACCTTGTCACTGTAAAGCTTCCTCGAAGCTTGCTTTCAGACTCTGCATACATGGAATCCTCATAAACTCAATTTTTCATGGCTTTTACAAATGTATGCACCCTACCCTTCTTCAACCCGCGTATGTACATGCCTTCCTCCACTAAACTAGGGTTTTTTATCAGATTTTGCAAATCTGAAACTTTCTCAGTCATCCCTCCTTGGATACCTCACACTTGCACAACTTCATATGTATCAATGAGTACCTGCAATAATTTTTTCAAAAAATAATAGATATTCAATGTTCTCAAAAGGTTCTAATAGGAGAACTTTTCTCTCTTATTTTTACTCTCCAAGTAGCTTCCTCTAGGTTTTACCTTCTAACTGTTTTACAAAAACTTCCTTCTTTTAGGTCTAACCCACTACTAACCACTTTGTCGACTTACAACCACTTTACCCACAAATAGTAAACTCACTACTTCTAGTTGCAACTAATTTATTTTTAATTATTTTCTTTTTGCAACAACTTAACTCATGATTAACTCCTAGTTACAAACACTTTGACTAGTAAACTTCTTCTAGGAGATACTTGAATAAATTGACTTTTTTGACCTTATAGGGGCTTCTAGAAAACTCATGAGGGTTCTCCAACTTCACAAAGACATAACTCCCTAACCATGAGGAGAGGAGTTGTGTGGCATACCACATATCAATGGAAAATGAACGTCATGTACTATCCATCTAAAATAGTCTTACTTGTATATTCATTGATATTCATGCCTTTATACCTCTTAGACTTGGGTCCCTTAACCATACTACCAAGGCTACCAAAATTTTCAATTAAATATTACTGTAGCTATATGTAAACATTGGCTACAAGAAAAAGATAGGTAAAGAACATATCTTATTCAAGAATAAATATTGGGGACTATGCAGTATCGTTTGAACTATGGTTAAGGGACCCAAGTTGAGGTATAAAGGCATGAATACATATTGGGGACTATGCAGTATCAATTGAACTAGAGGCAAAACCTACAGTTGAAGAGAGAGGAGCTAAGTTTCAAAACTGTACCTCTTAGAATGAACTCAATGAGGGAGAGCATAAGGGATTGCACATCATCCCAACTTCCAAGTAGAAATTAAAAGCTAGTACAGTACTAAAATCCTTGTAGGTGAACTTTAAGGCACCAAGTCTTATTGTAATTAAAAATTGGAGTCAACATCAGTCGTGGTGGTAATCAGTTCTCTCGGGTTGATGACATATGGCGTATTTGTCCATTGCAAACAAGGAGTGGATGAGTTGTATCCATAAATGGTGTTGACTTGGCATGATAACGATCAACCACAGATGAGTCGTATATTAGAAATTAACCGATGAAATGAGGGAATTTTTAATGAACAAATATTTATAATCGATCCACATAAGTATCCTCTACATGGTTTTAATACTATGTAGTGGGAACACGTGAAGTATGGGTCAAATCATGGAAGTGTAGGGGATCAAATGTGTTAGAATATTATGGAAATCTTAAAATCTTATTCATAGTATTTATAAGAATAGTATATGCCTATCATAGTCAAGGTATAATGATTTTAAAATTAAATTTTAGACTAATGTTATGAAGGAGATCCCTAAGAATACTAGAAGCTACATAAATATTATCAAGAAAGAACATGATGAATTATGAAAGTAAGGAGGATTGTAAAACAAATATTTTGGTTTTGCAAGTTTGTGGAACAATAAATATAACACATATAGTTGTGTATGTACCAGAAGTATTCAAAATCATATGTTGTTAGGCAAGTAACTATTGAGAACCTTCAATCTGTCATGAAAAACATATAACATAATTAATGAATAAGTAACATAAAACATAATTAATAAAAAATATAAGTTCCTTTAATACTACTGGCACTAAAATATTTAATGATTAAAAAAATAAATTATGGTTTTATGTGACATTAAAATGGATATTCTCTAGAGGTTAGCGGGCTGAAACATTAAGTTATGTCACTTTTCCCTTGAGTATATGCTATCCTTTTTCTTGGTCGCGAGCTATCATTTTATAGATCGTGACCCAAATTGATGGTTGCACCTTGCTCTCTTGCAAATCACGACCAGTAGCATCCTTTAGGAATGCATGGCATGCTCAAGTTTGTTACTCTCAAATTAGGAATGGTTACAATGAGATGGGATCAAGCTCATATTTCTCATAATTTGACATAGAGAATCTTGTTATTTTGAGTGTCTAATATTTATCCACCATCTTATCTCTTTGATCCTATATATCAAGGGTCTCTCATGGGAAAACCGGAGGAAAAGAAAGAGTAAAATTATAATGTCATATTGATTACTAAGCTTGGTACGAAAATTGGAAGAATCTTCATAAAGATATTTGTTTGTAAGTTGTAAGTTTTTTTCTTTATTAATAGAAGATGCACATGATTTTTCTCTCTAATTGATGGTATAAGGTGATTATAATATTTATAGAGACTTAATATTTTCATCTCTTTATGTCATATTATTAGATCTATTAGTGATTTATACATGTTGCATTTGATCTTCTGAGAGGTGTTTGTTGGTGTTCTTATGTGTGCAGATCTATGTTCATGAAAGTGAAGGACATCTTAAAAAGACTAAAAAACCAGAGTGTGCAGCGACAAACATCAAACTACCGATGAAGTCCTCTATTATTTCATCTCAGAGATTACTCCATGTATGATTTATATCTAGGAAAGTATTTATCTTGCATCTCCATTATGGTTTATGTCTGGGAAGAGCCTTATGAAGGTAACTCTTGCAGGGTACATTTATCCTACAACAAATTCTAGCTTTGAAGGTGGAAACTATGACATTCATGTGTGTTGTGGGAAGAAATCTTGTCCATATCTAATTCGGTTAATCTTTGGATTTGGGAGAGAATTTTGGGTTTGATGGCACCACCATGGGGATATTGACATGAATACAAGAGAGAGGGGTTCACAAATGGAGACACACACCAAAAATCTAGGAGAGGGGACCTCCAATACCTATGTGCAATGTGAATCCCACGTTGTGGCGATGACATTCCATGTGGCAACCCCACCACTTATTCAACCTAGAGGAAATGGAAGAATAAATACACTTGGAACAAATATCAACTTCAAACTAGGAGGTGGATGAGGAAATTATCAATTGGGTTCCATCAATAGATGGAGAGGTCATGAAAAAAAATACTAGAAAATGATATAACTGTACTGGAAACTCAAGACATTGCTCGGCATAATATTGCAAACTAGAGAGGATTCTTAGAACACAATGCAAATGCAATTGGATGAATTCCACATGTTGGTTCGAGAAGTCTTGGTTCAACTCCCACCTTCAAGCTTTGTGATGATAGAAATGGTTCCAATGAGTGTCATTCCAATGGCTCATGAGCCATTTGAGGATCCCAAGGAAACCTCACTAAATTAATAAATAGTATGTACTTCTTTTTTGTTTTCTTCATAGTGATAGACAACAATAAATATGCCACAACCTCTAGTAGAATTTAGATTTTTATTTACGATGTTTATATAGCTAGACAAGGTATAAGAAGGAACTTGGTTTAGACTCAATGGAATGAAGACTTATTATTTTTTTGTTAGTTGGTTTCCAGAGTGATAGGCTGGTAGCAAAGAATTGTTTTATGAATTTTCTACAGTTAGATTAATATAAGTTATTTTGTGGTCTTACAAAAAAAATTGTGTCGAAATTAATGCATATACTTCAACCTATATTAAAATACATTTACATGAAAACAACTTCATAAAATATTTTTCAATTTGTTAAGAGATTTCTTCCAATGAAACTCATTACATCTATCACGATGTATTTCACATGCTTCATCTCTTCTTGTAAGGTAAGTAAATGTGATCCTTGTAGACCTATTATCTCATGTAAATACCACAATATGCAATTAAAGTCAATATGGCATACATTGAAATCAATGCACCTAATTAATATAATTACACTTAAATTAGTGCATCTACTTCAATCTATATTAACCTACATAATGTCACCCAACTTTAGTCAATCAAATATCTACACATGGATTAGAAATTGACATGTACACTAAAATCAATGCATCTAGTTAATCTAATTACTCACACATAACTTAATATTATATTGGTATCAACTTATTCTTGAAACTCCAACAAAGAAAAGTTTGAAACATGTTTCTTCAAAATTTCCTTTAAACATTTGGCATATAATAGGATCAAAGTAAGATTTTGACATCAATGAATTATAACTTTTTTCAGTTGATGAAAAACACATTCAATTTGCTCCATTCTCATTGATAGATTCAACCTTTGTCCTCAATAATTGTTTTCATGTCCCTCAAATTATATTCTTTTAATAATTCAAAAATTCATTTTAACCCATGACATATGTCTACAATACAACTCAAACGTATCACAGATTCCACACATAATCATAAGATTGTGATACATATACATACATTACTATATTATATATATTAATATCATATATATATATACATAACTCACTACATTTCTTTTATACATAAAATCCTACCACCTTGATAAGTATATATAGTAAATGTTTCTCAACTCGGGTGAAACATCTCTAGGTTATTTTACTTATTTTACTTTCTTAAGAGTGAAAAAAATAATCTTCTGAAAAATAACGACATAAAATCTCTTTAGTACCATCTTGTTGATAAGTATAGAGTGAATGTGTCTCAACTCAAGTGAAACATCTCTAGGTTATTTTACATTCTTAAGAGTGAGGAAAATAATCTTGAGAAAAATAAAAACATAAAACCTCTTTAGTAGACACTTTTATCATCAATACTTGAACCTATATAATCCTTACAATCATTTAGTTAAAAAATCTTATTTATTTAGTTAAAAAACCTTATTCATCATTGTTGTATACATCAACGCTATTTTGCAAGATGTATATAATTAAATTTTAAAATAAGGTTAAAAAGTCATCGAATACTTAATAAAATAGTTTAACCTCAACTTCATTGTAATGGGATGC
>SNQJ01S0005559.1:0-26180 GCA_010110895.2 Picea sitchensis | reverse complement strand
TTGATTTTAATAATAAATAAATAAAAACATAATTGTAAAAAAAAATATTAAAAAAAAAAAAAAAACTTATTCATCATTGTTGTACACATCAACGTTATTTTCATTGTTATACACATCAACGTTATTTTGCAATATGTATAGAATGTTAATATATATAATTAAATTTTAAAATAAAGTTTAGAAGTCAAGTGTTTAATAAAATAGTATAATCTCAATTTCATTGTAATGATATTAATGTAATGTAATTTTATTGTAAGAATTTGATTTTAATAATAAATAAATAAAACACAATTGTAAAAACAGAAACATGTGATTAGATGAAAATTGTTTATATTGAATATATTTACATGAACCAAATTATTACAATTAAAAAATGTTAAAAAAATATTTTACATTAGTGGAAGCCTAAATATGGAGAATAAATAAACAAATTGAAATTTGAAATCATATCAACAATATTTCAATGATATTGAACATGTGTCAGACATAGGGCTACCACAAAACTGGGAAAAGCAGTGCCAATTAACCATTATGGAAGATATATGATTGCAACAATTGGATTTCCAATTACATGAGAGATTCATTATTGATTTTGGCATTGATCCTTGAAATGAATTCATTTGTAACTTCGGGAAAAAAATCACCTTATTAGTCTCTTCAATAGGCATATAGGGACTATAGCGATCGATAATTCGTTGACCTCGTATTAGATTGTCCATTGACCACAAATATTTCCATATTGTCTATTGTTGGAACCACATAACTGAAAGCATCGATTTTTATATAATAAAAATTACCAAATTTGTCATGATCTGATTGGACAACGGATTGGACGTCTTATTGTTGGCTTCATTATTCCCAATGTTATATATGTTGGCATATCCAAAGTATTTGATCGTATATGGTATTTTAGAATCATATATTTTCTTATGCATTGGTCGAAGGTGGATTAATGCTAGCATTAGTTCGAATGTTTTCTTTAGCATTTTCTGCTAGTTAGAATACATTCTCTAGCATATTACTATGTGTGATTTTTTCTTTATTCTTGTGTGCTTCAAGAGAATAGGCCTGCCACACTACATTTTTTCTTAAATGTTTGCAGAGGGCTACACCCTTCGACGGTTCTGACAGTCTTAAGTGTTTACCTAAGAGGTCTGGGAGTCTTAAATGTTTATTGTACAGATGCGTTGCAATACAGTTTCGTTTCATTTTTTTTATGGAGTTGTTTGCAGTGAAATTGTGTTGAATTGTTCTCCACCGACATCACTAGTTCAATGGTTGATGCTTCTTCATTGGTTTGTTCCATGATTCTTTTTCTTGTTTGATTCAACTTTGCAATGTTGAGGTCTTGCAGTTGCAATTGGACCTCTTCATGGTTGTTCACTATTTTTTTTTTCTTCAACTTTGCAAGTTGTTGGACCTGTTGTTGTCGTTTGCAGTTTTTGGGGCTGAGCTGTTATCATCCCTCCTTGACGGGTAAGTTTTCGTTACAGCGTTTTGTTGCTATTTTTCAATGGTGGGAGTCCCTGCCTCGAAATTCTATTGTAGAACATCTTTCTCTGTTCTCTTAATTTATGTTCCTGGAAACCATGCATATTCATATTCTGAAGCTTACTTCCATAACTATTTTGAAAATTGCAATTCAGAGGGGTTTTCAAAAATTAGTTCGGAGCTATCACAAGAGTGAAACATCTGGCAGGGTGTAGACACAGGGAATGCTTCTATTCTGTGGGTCTGAAAACAACATCCAGTTGTTGCGTTTGTCCAGTCCTTTCTATTTTCGAGGACTTTTTCTGTCTTTGAGAAGCTTGTAGGATGCACACCATGAATAGGTTCAAATCAGTCTTTTTGCTGAGTAAATTTATGGTGTTGTTTATTTGCGTTGTTTCTTCTGTTTGGTTCACTTTCTAGTCTGGGTTTTTTTTCTTGTCATCTTCTATGGGGACTAGGGGGGGCTAAAGTTGACCAGAAGAAGGTTGAAATATACATACGGGGATTGGTACCCAGTTCCACACTTGTAGTTTTCCTATTTTTCTTTCCTTTTTTTTCCTACTTTTATTCTTTTTTTCCCCTTTTCTTTGTTTTCATGCAAACTGAAAGTATCTAACAAGAACTTCAAAATCATAGGTCAAAAGATGAAAGAAGTAACAGATGTTGAGTCATATGAAATAGATACACACTCCATTATACATGACAACATTGACGAGGTTTTTCACAGTAATGGCCTTTTTAGATTGAATGCATTCTCGTATAAAGTAGGGGATTGCCTTTTCGATGCATTTAAGGTTCTACTGCATTTTCCTTATTCCTCGACCGACCTGCGCAGTGGATTGATAGATTATTTCTTGGGTTGTTTGAAAAATGGCAACGCTGAGGCATTGGAGACGTATGAATACGAAAAGGAATATGATTTTCTTAGACAATTGCATGGACTACATGATGTTGCTACGTATTTTTCAAATATGCAGTTGTTTGCATCTCTAATTCTACCTGTAGATGAGAGGGGAATTTGGGGAGATACATTTTGTATATGGTGGTTGTCTAACTGGATCAATATATCAATTGGAATATGGTCATTGACAAGAAAAACAAGATATATACTATTCAACATAACTACATCTGACAATCCATATTGCATCTTGTTCCATGATGCGAATGTTGTGAGTGGTCATTATGAACCACTACTATAAAGAAAAATGTTCATATGCAATGTTGAAGAAGCTCATATTTAATTGTCCCTCATTTGCAAAGACCTTGAATCGCAGTGGAAATAGATTATGCATCGCATAGACTGCCATGGTTTACAGCTAGCAACAACTGTTGTTTCTAGCTGTGGATATAGTCTGTTTAATGCAATTTGTTGTTTGGTGGCAGCGGATTTCGATGTGCAGTCGATGTGTCTTTCCACTGTACAGTCCTTTTTCAATGCACTTATAGGCAGCAACCAACAAGATTTTAGGTGCTTGCATGAGAACCTTTCACCATATCTCCTAAAAAATATGTCGGCAATTGGAAGTTGACAAGAATACCTTGTAAACATGCCACTGCCATATGAAAAAGGGAATGTGGAGGGTTGCAGATTCTATTTTCAATGGTTGTCTATCATATTCAGAGTAAATATCCATGTCTAGTCGACCCTTCCAGATGGCATTGTCCATTCCTAGTCTATTGATTCAAATTACGATCGAACAATTTACATCGTCTCGTTGAAAACAGATACAACACATATCCATTATCAACCTTTTCTTGGACATATCAGTGGTTCAGGGTTCAATGTCCATGCCACCCAAACTGTATCGAATCTTCATATGCATGGCATGCTTTTTAGTGAGAATGAAACTCCTCCCAGTTGCAATATGGCCATACAGGACTTGAACAAAAAATCCATGTGTGAAATTCATCACAGTTGTGATGAGGCCATACAGGGCTTAAAAAAAAAACGTAGAGTAAGTTATCACAACTTGAAAAACGTTATGCATAAAATAGTTTTGATGAGTCCATACAGGCCTTAAACAAAAAACGTAGACTAAGTTATCAAAACTTGAATCAGATTGAAATTCATCCCATTTTCCATCAGGTCATCGTTCCCTTGGACAAGAAATGTAGAGTAATTTACCACAACTTGAAAAAGGTCATGCGCGAGAGAAAAAAATGCATTGTTATGATTCATTTTAGAGAGAAATCCACATATCACAATATAAGGAAATGTGTTTGTGCACAACACAAAAGAATCAGGTACGGTCGCATATCCTAGAATGGTCATGCATCTATCACATTTTTTGGGCTAGAAGCAACACCATGCACTGCTACGAATGAAAACCACCAAACAGTTTCTACTCATAGTTCCCTATGAAAGAAAAATGCAAGAGAAACTTACATGAAACAAATTAAAGGCACTCCTTCCATTGCATGTGCAATTTGTGAACAATTGAATTTCTCAAAAAATAGTAAGTCTTTCACTTCTGATTTGTAAGAAAAATACCTCCGCTTGACAGTGCATGATAAACCATTTTCTAGTGGCAAAATTTGTCTTCCATACAAATGGTCGCTTGAAAATGGAAAACTACCACAATTTGCAATCCCTGAACAAATAAAATGTAATACACCACTACCAGATGTAAGTTCACTTATGAAAATTGAGGAGAGACTCGTGTCTCTGCGAATTGCATTTGCACAAATCATGCCTTGGGTCTATAAATGAACCCAGATGGGCTTAATAGGATCAATCATAAATGTGCTTGTTTAGCTAGATGTTGTGAAAAAAGCCTTGCCGCAATTCATTAGCAATACAATGACAATTAATGTGGCTCTGAAAAGACGCTTGCGATACAAAAATGCCTATTAGACACGAAAAGTGTGTGAATTTTGTCATTAAAGAATTAAAGGAATTATGTTCCAGGGCCATGTACAAAGCACAAAACATTTGTATAAATGACAACTAGAAGAGTGTTCTTGCAGAAGAGGATGCAAACTATGTAGAGACTCTTGAAAATGCTATTGAATTTGATACAAGTGATGAATCACAGAATGAAACACCTACTGAGACATTGGTGCATGGATTCACTGATTCACAGTGCATTCGGGACTTGCAAGACAAGATTGTCAAAATTGCACCTGCTGACGGGCAGCGTCCACTTGGAATATTCCAGGACAAATTCACTGAGGAAATAAAATTTCCAACACTCTTCTATGGATATCCACGTGCCATTGATATTACAGAAAGATTCAGCTATCATAAAATAGTCCAATGGGAGATGCTACATTCAAGCGGTGACTTCTCTTGTCACATAACAAATTTGTTTTTCAAAACAACGCGCATAATAATAGAGCAAGTAGTCTCCTGCATGTGGGTCTGAATAAGAAAAGTCCAGTTACAAGGAATAAATTTGTTCGCCAAGGATGTCAAATACAAAGTAAACCTAGAAAAAATTCTGAAATCTGATATTGGATACATAGATTTCAAAAACATTCGCACCTCTCTTGACTATTTGCAATAAAAAAAAAACTATTTTTGCAATGATCCAGCAATTGGGCCCGGCAACATTTTTCATCACATTTACAAGTGAAAAGCATTGTTGGGATCCATTGGTAGTTATCGTATCTGAGCTTCATAGGAACAGGAAACGTAAAAAACAAACCAATACACTGGAAAATCATTACATTGACTACCTCATAACAAAAGACCCAGTGACATGTACTCGCTACTATAGACATAGAATAAATGCTTTGAGACAATTGATATGCCATGATGAAATGTTTTTCAGAAAAATATCGGACTACTTTTTTGTGACTGAATTCCAGAATAGGGGAAATGAACATGACCACGCATTATTGTGGATAGAGGGTGCACCAGTATATGGAGCTAACAATAATTCAGAGATCGAACAATTTGTGGAGAAATAAATAGCAGGCAACAAAGATCATTTGGATCCAGAACTTGGCAAATTTCATAGACATTACCATACAAGAAGTTGTAGAAAACCAAAAAACTTGCATTGCATATATAAATTTCTCGTGCTGCCAATGAGAGATACAAGAATCATAGAGCCACTTAGTTTATAGGACAATGTTTTTGTTGAGAAATCTAAATCGTTGTTTGCATTTTTAGAACAAGGAGAATTTGACGAGCTGATGAGCTTTGATGCCTTCTTGACAGAGCTAAATCTATTAAAAGATGAGTACATCCAAGCCATACAATGTACACTTTAAAAAGCCAACAATTTTCCTTAACTGAAAACTTTCCCATATTTGGAACAACATTTTCTCCAAGGACATGCTAGTTATGTGGAAAGAAAATATAGATGCACAGTACGTTCTCAATGCATATGCTACAACGTCGTACTGTACCTCATATATGACAAAGGTTGACAAATCTATGACAAGTGCATTGAGAAGAATACACAAAGAACATGAAAGAAGTCATATTGGTGTCATACAAATGATACACACACTTGGCAATACATTTCTTAATCTTCAACAAATGTTTTCTTAGCAAGAAGTTCACATTGCACTTTCCCTTCCTCTCACTTGTAGTTCAAGAAAATGTGTCTTCATAAACACATCTCCACTTGAGAAATGCACATTTCTGCTTAAACTACTGGTTTTGCTAGAACAAGAGCTTGACAATTTAGAGGATGTGCTATATCGCTCTATTGTTGATTATTACCTCCAATGTCTATCTCCTATTAGGCATATCTCCTTAGAATAATTTGTATCACATTGCAAAAAAAAATGGTGCACACATATCAAAAATAAAAAAACCCTCTGTGATACGGTTTTTCAAATACAATAAACATTCTGACTTTGAAAACTATTGTAGAGAAAAAAAATTGTTGTATGTTTCGTTCGATGAAAACGAAGAGACATTAAAACATAACTTCTCTACATGGGAGGCTGTGTAAGTTTCCTTTGATACTATAGTGCACATCAATGAAGCTAGATTTACCTACAATGTTAATCCAACATGGGGTGATCTAGAAATTGTAGTTAATGAGATAGAAAACCTTGACAATCCTGATGAGACATTCGCAAACCGAAAAACAACCAGAACTCCTTGCGAGTCCTATGACTTACAAGCGGATTTGCCTCGTCCTCCAACAAGTGGAAGTGAAAAATAGATCAATCTTGGTTTTCAAGTCACAAAACATCCTTTCCTAATTGAAAATAATGAATACCACAGAATAAGACGTCTATTGAATCAAGAACAACATACAATTCTAAAGGACATTGCTCTTAAAAAATGCTTGAACATGGACACTCCTCTGCACTTGTTCCTTACATGCGGAGAAGGAAAATGCAAGACATTCACAGCAAAAGCATTGTTCCAAATGCTTATACGAATCTATGATTCAAACAATTCCTCTGATCCTATGAAACCAAAGGGCCTAATAGTTTCATGCACAGGAAAAGATTCATATAATGCAAGTGGAACAACAGTCCACTCAACATTTTTAATGTAATTTAACAAGTCAAAATTTCTTCCACTTAGCAAGGAAATGTTGGATACATTGTCTAAGATTTATGAGGAACTCCAACTTGTCTTTATAGATGAAGTNACATGTGCACACGAAATACTTTGGAAACATTGACATGATATTTTGTGGGGATATTTACCAGGCACAACCCATCCAAGATTCTTTGATATTTGAACAACCTACCATTAACATGGAAACAATGGCGCATGACTTCTGTAGAGACAATATTAAATACTTTGAATTGCATACTACAATGTGCCAGACAAATGAAACATTCATTGTAATTCTGAATAGAATGTTGACAAACAGTTAAACATATGTTGACTTAACATATATCAATTTGAGGTGCTTGCGGCCTGCACCAACAGACCGAACGTTCCCTTACCTGTTCTACACAAATAAGGATGTTGCAATTCATAACAGCCACATGCTATCGCTCTTGCATGGAGATGATATCATCATCAATTCAATTGACCTGGAAGAAGACAACCATGGAAATGTTCCATGTCATGAACATACCACCACTTTACCTTTCCATCTTGTCCTCAAATTAGAAATGTTGGTTGAAATATATTCCTGTAACTATGATTCACATGATGGCTTGGTCAATGGTGCAGATGGAGTACTCAAAGGCTATACGAAAACAGAAAAATTTGATGTCCTTTGGATTAAGTTCCATGAACCACATATAGGCAAGCAACAAGCAAACAAGTTGGCTTATCTATATAATTCAAATAATGGAAGCGATTGGACAACTATTTTGTGAATATCAAAGCCAGTATCGACATCAGAAAACACATGTCGACTGAAGATTCGAAAACAATTTCCGATTAAACTTGCATGTGCACATACAGTCCACAGATCGCAAGGACTAACGCTTGAAAATGTTGCATTTCAGCCTATTGGAATTCAGATACATGAACTTGTATACACAGCACTATCTCGTGTCAGAAGAATAGACTCCTTGTATTTACTAAGTCCTCTTACAAAAGATAACTTCAAAGTCAAATAGAAAGTTGATATTGAAATGGAATGACTCAGGACAACCACAAAATGGTAAATGCACTATGATTACCAATTCATACAAACAAATTCATTTGTATCAATTCTCTCGCTTAACACATGTATCTTAAATGAACACATGGATGATATACTCAATGACTATGATACAATGCAATCCGATATTCTATGCTTGAAGGAAACATACATGGCATTATGCATGCAGAATAAACAATTCCCTAATCACAATTGCATATCAAGTTACATTACACATGGGGTGATGATATTGATGAAAAAATATGTACCAATTTTAGACCATATACATATCGAAGAAAAAAATGTTGAGGTGGTGCTTGCAAATTTTTTTTTCCATGAAATAGAAGTTGCAATACTAAATATGTATGCTGCTCCCCATGCAACATTATCCAAAATAGTAGATGTAATTTCCAATGCATTGGGCCATTTGGATTTGAACGGACCCATTGTGCTTGTAGGATACTTCAATATTGGCATGCTACAAAATAATGGCAGAACAAAAGAATTGGAAAACTACATGTGCAAATACAGTCTCCGCTTTCTTTTGAACAACGCAAGCCATCTGCAAAATGCACTTATCGACCATGTGTGGTTGAATGTTCCCATTCATCAATACAATATGTTTATATTAGACACATATTGGTCTGATCACGATACAATTGGTATTGCACTTGAATTATGAGATATACATCAAACATATTGCAAAGTCATATTTCTATGTTTCAAAGCATATTTGTATAGCTTGTCGCAAAAAACAATTTTTTTTTTTATCAAGCTTATTAGTTTTCCCTGATTTGTACACATATTGGTCTGGTAACCATACAGTTGGTGTTGTACTTGAATTATAAAATATACATTATGAAAAAAAAAAAAAAAAAAGGTACATCCTTCTAAAAACTATTTGTTACTCTATTCATCTTATTCTATTTCTTTTAGTATATGTACATAGTACTTGCCTTTTTCTTTACATGTTAACTTATATTCATATCCCTTTTGTTTTGTACTTTTGTTCATAGAAACAAACAGGAAAATCAGATGCCACAAAGAACTCATAACCATAGATGTAGAGGAATCCATGCAAAGGTGTGTTTTTTCTACACGTGTTCCATATTAAATAGGTTTTCATTTACTCTGTCTGTATTTATTGAACTGGTTTGCAGTTGCATTTTTATTTTTTTTTGCGCCTCCTTCGACACTCCATATCTTCCTCTACATTCACTTGTCTTTGTGTGTGTAATAAATATTCAATCTTGAGCTCGTCGATCCTAGAGTCTGTCTGTCAATTTGTATATTGTGGAACTTTGAATGTTGTTTGGAGGACACAAAACAATAGAAGTGCAATGTTGAGCCAGCCAGCCCGCAAGTCCGCTTGTCAATTTGTATATCATGCAACTTTGGCTACTATTTGTAGGACACAGAACATTAGAGTCCCAATTTAGATCTTTCCATCCCGCAAGTCCTCGATCCAAAAAAGTGGCTAAGTATGGAATAAGGGATCTGTACATGCTCTATAACATGTCATGTCCATACTTTATAAAAATGCATATTAAATATGTATTGATTGTTTCTCAGAGCCTGTCATCCCTGGAGTCCGTCTTTCAATTAGTATATCGTGGAACTCAATAGAAGTACAAAGTTGAGCCAGCCATCCCACAACTCCGCTTGTCAATTTGTATATCACACAACTATGGGTTCTATTTGCAAGACACGAAACATTAGAGGCCCAATTTAGAGCCTGCAAGTCTGCAATCCAATAGAAGTGTAATTTTGACACAGCTAACCCGCAAGTCCACTTGTCAATTTGTATATCGCACAACTCTGGGTGCTATTTATAGGACACAGAACATTAGAGGCCTAATTTACAGCTCTCCAGCCCACAAGTCCGCGATCCAAAAAAGTGGATAAGTATGGAATAAGTGATCTGTACATATTTAGTATGTATTTCTCATTTCTGGGAGCCCTCCAGCCCTGGATTCTATCTGTCAATTTTTATATTGCGAAAATCACTATAACTACAATGTTGATCCAACCAACCCACAAGTCCGCTTGTAAATTTGTATATCACGGAATTGTGGGTGCTATTTGTAAGGCACGAAACAATAGAGGCCCATTTTTTAGCCCGCCAACCTGAGAACCCACAATCCAAAAAGTGTACATGCTCTATAAAATCTCATTCACCCCCCAAGTCCACTTGTCAATTTGTATATCGCAGAACTCTGGGTGTTATTTGTAGGACATGGAATAATAGAGGATTATTTTTTGAGCCTGAGAACCCACGATCCACAAAGTGGCCAAGTATGGAATGTGATATCCGTACATGCTCTATAAAATATCATGTCCATACTTTATAAAGGTACATATTTAATTTTGCATGGTTTGTACACATACTAGTCTACTCACCACACAGTTGGTGTTGCACATGAATTATGAAATATGCACTACGAGTCCGACCAAGCCCTTTCATTTCCTTAGCCAATTTTATGCCCCCTAGTTCCCCGATACACCTTATCGAACTCTCATTCCCCGTGTTCTAATAAGTGTATATCTTGCATCCAAAACTTGGTAATCCATGTCTATGCTCACCGGTTCCCAGACGATGGAGTGGCAGATTTCATGTCCATCTATATCTCTACATCACAAGTCCAACCGAATGTCGTTCATTTTCATAGTTCGTGAATTTTATGGACATGGGGTCCTTTGTGGGCACCATCAATCTCTCATGCCCCGTGTACTCGGTATACATCTTGTGCCTGAAACATTGGTGATCTACAATTGGACTCGGACTTGAAGCTTGTGACTCATTTGCTAATTTTCTTTAATTAAATTGTACAATATCAATATTTATTATTAATAATTTAGTAATTTAAAATAATGTTTTTAGATAATGTTAGCTATATAACATATATGTTATATGTTATACATGTAGACAATGGAAATCTTGAACTCGCCAGTCCTGGACTCCGTCTTTCAATTTGTATATCACGAAACTCCAAGTGTTGCGTGGAGGACATGGAACAATAGAAGTACAATGTTGAGCGAGCCAACCCGAATTCCACCTATCAATTTGTATATTGCAGAACTCTCAGTGATATTTGTAGGACACATAACAATAGAGGCCCAATTTTCATCCTGAGAACCCGCGATCCAAAAAGTGGCTAAGTATCGAATGAGGGATCCGTACATGCTCTATAAAATCTGATATCCATACTTTATAAAAGTACATATTTAGTATGGATTACTCGTTCCTCGGAAAATTTCTAGGTCTGGAACTGGCGGATACACGTGTTCAAATTTCCACTTATTTTTATATTTCCAGCCCGACCATTCGCTTGCCCATTTCACACTATACATATTACATGTAATATGTATTACATATTACATGTAATGTGTAATACATATTCAATTTTGAGCTCGCCAGTTGTGGAGTCCGTCTTTCAATTTGTATATCATGGAACTCTGAGTGTTGTTTGGAGGAAACAGACCAATAGAAGTGCAATGTTGATCCATCCAACCCACAAATCCACTTCTCAATTTGTATGTCGTGCAATTGTGGCTGTTGTTTGCAACACACGAAACAATATAGGCCCAATTTTGAGTCTGCCATCCCAAGAACCCGCGATCCAAAAAGTGGATATTTAGAGCCCACCAGCTCGATAAACTGCCATACATATTACATGTAATGTGTAATACATATTCAATCTTGAGCCCTCTAGTCCTGGAGTTTGTCTGTGGATTTGTATATAACGGAACTCTGAATGTTGTTTGGAGGACACAAGATAATAGAAGTACAATGTTGAGCTAGTTAGCTCGCAAGTCCGCGATCCAAAAAAGTGGCTAAGTTTGGAATAAGGTATTTGTACATTCTCTATAAAATGTCATGTCCATAGTTTATAAAAGTACAAATTTAGTATGTATTGCTCATTTCTCGGAGCCCTCCAGCACTGGAGTCCCTCTGTCAATTTATATATCGTGGAACTCAATAAAAATACAATGTTGAGCCAGCCAATGCATAATTTCACTTGTAAATTTGTATATCGCATAATTTTAGGTGCTATTTGTAACACATGGAACAACAGAGGCCCATTTTTTAGCCCGCCAGCCTGAGAACCCACAATCCAAAAAGTGTACATGCTCTATAAAATCTCAGTCAGCCCGCAAGTCCGCCTGTCAATTTGTATATCACGGAACTCTAGGCACCATTTGTAGGACATGGAACAATAGAGGCCTATTTTTTAGACCGCCATCTTGAGAACCTGCGATCCACAAAGTGGCCAAGTATGGAATTCGATATCTGTACATGCTCTATAAAATCTCATGCCCATACTTTATAAAGGTACATATTTAGTTTTCCCTGCTTTGTACACATACTGGTCTGATCATGACACAGTTGGTGTTGCACATGAATTATGAAATATGCACCAGGAGTCTAACCAAGAACTTTCATTTCCTTAGCCAATTTTATGCCCGCGGGTTCCCTGCTACGCATTATCGAACTCTTATTCCCCTTGTTCCGAGTGTACATCTTGCATCCAAAACTTTTGTAATCCATGTCTATGCTCGTGTCTTCCCAGATGATGGAGTGCTAGATTTCATGTCCATCTATATCTCTACATCATGAGTCCAACTGACCGCCATTCATTTTCATAGTACATGAATTTTATGGGCACAGGTTCCTTTGTGGGCGTCATCCATCTCTCATGCCCTGTGTGCACGGTATACATCTTGCACCCAAAACTTCAGTGATCTGCAATTGGACCCAGACTCGAAGCTTGTGACTCATTTGATAACTTTGTTTAATTAAATTGTAGAATATCAATATTTAATATTAATAATTTAGTACTTGAAAATAATTTTTTTAGATAATGTTATCTATATAGCATAGATCTTGTATGTTATACATGTAGACAATTGAAATATTAAACCCACCAGTCCTGGAGTCCATTTCTCAATTTGTATATCACATAACTCTTGGTGCTATTTGTAGGACACAGAACAATAGAGGCCCAATTTTGAGCCCACCAGCTCGAGAACCTGCGATCAAAAAAGTGGTGATCTGTACATACTTTATAAAGGTGCATATTTAGTTTTCCCTTATTTGTACACATAGTGATCTGGTCACCACACATTTGGTGTTGCACATGAATTATGAAATATCCACCATGAGTTCGACTGAGCGCTTTCATTTCCTTAGCCAATTTTATGGCTACAAGTTGTCGGCTATGCCTTATCGAACTCTCATTGCCCGTGTTTCGAGTGTACATCTTGCATCCAAAACTTGGGTAATCCATGTCTATGGTTGGGGGTTCCTAGATGACGGAGTGGCAACTTTCATGTCCATCTATATCTCCACATCACGAGTCCAACCGACTACCATTCATTTTCATAGTTAGCGAATTTTATGGCCGTGGGTTCCTTTATCGGTGCCATCCAGCTCTCATGCCCCGTGTGTGTCGTATACATCCTGCGCCGGATACTTCGATGATCTAAAATTCAACTGGGACTCGAAGCTTGTGACTCATTTGATAATTTTGTTTAATTAAATTGTACAATATCAATATTTAATATTCATATTTTAGTACTTGAAAATAATATTTTTAGATAATGTTAGATATATAACATATATGTTATATGTTATACATATAGACAATCACAATGTTGAGCTCGCCAGTCCTAGATTTTGTCTGTCAATTTGTATATCGCAGAACTCTATCTGCTATTTCTAGGACATGGAACAATACAGGCCCAATTTTGAGCACACCAGCATGAGAACCCGCGATCCAAAAAGTGTCTAAGTATGGAAGTCTTCCTGTCAATATGTATATCGTGTAACTTCAAGTGTTGTTTGGAGGAAAGGGACCAATACAAGTGCAATGTCTAGCCAGCCAATTAAATTGTACAATATCAAAATTTGTATATCGTGAAACTCTGATCCGTAAACAATCGCAATCCTGGGCCTGCCAGCCTTGCATTCCATCTATGAATTTGTATATCATGGAACTTCGAGTGTTGTTTGGAGAACACGAAACAGTAGAAGTGCAATGTTGAGCCCGCAAGTCCGCTTCTCAATTTGTATATCATGGAAGTCTCAGTACTATTTGTAACTCACAGAGCAATAGAGGCCCAATTTGGAGCCCGCCAGCCAAAGAACCCGCGATCCAAAAATTGTACATGCTTCCCTTCACTATGCTCCCTGATATCCTACACAAAATCACACTTCTCTGTAGGCTATTGAGAATTGGAATGTCATTTGTGGGACCTCAGGTTGGCCCGTTTACAAAATCTTCAAACCCTAGTTCCGAAAATGAGCTCGACTAACATTTCCCTATTCCATACTTAGCCACTTTCCCGCAATTCCACAAATATACAAACCGTCCATTGAACTGCACCATCATGCCCTCTTACGTTTTACACATTTTGTACTCAAAAATTCCGACTCATTCATTTTCACCATTGGACACTCACTTGTCCTCACTATCTCCTGTAAACTTATTTTGAAGCCCGTCTGACTGCTTTTCAGACTTGGCCATTCCTTCCTTGCTTGCTCTTCCCTGTCTCCGTNATCTTGTTTCTAAATCTTTAATGATAAAAACTCATCGTGCAGGCATCGTGTAAATTCTCATTGATGGACGCGAGGATCGAGAAGAACTTTCATTAATGCACACTAAACCAACATTTGTGGAAGATTTTGTTATCCCTTCCCAGTGTTAATTTCAAATACCATGGAATTTCATTTGCACGTCGTCATCTTGGTTCATTCACAAAACCTCCAATCCTTAAATGTTCTTCGTCATAATTTCCACCTTCGCACTTCTAAGTATGCAATAATTAAGATTTACTTCTAACAGCTCACCATACAACACACATAGAGATTTTGATTAATGAGCGAAGAGCTCGAGGATATTTTCCATTCGCACACATTGACCCAACATTTATAGGGGGTTATATTATCCCCTCCATTTTTTCATTTCAACCAGTGTCTCGAGCAAACCAACGTTTTCATAAACTACTGGAAGCAGCTGCATAGTAGTTCTATAGACATACAGTGAACATCTTCGGCCCTGAAGACTAGAACCACCAAAGTAACAAAACATCGCTCCAATGGCCTACCACAGTAACAAAGAAACCCAAATTTCTTCAAACGGACGAGGTTCATCCTAAAATTGATAGTTCTCACAAGCTTCTCATGCAAAAGAATGGAAAAACAATTGTAGGGGAGGAGGAGGAGCCTGAAATTAAGAGTGAAAACATGGATCTCGACGTTGATCTGGATAGTATATTATGCAACCTTGATCAGCTATGAGACGCGATTCACCATAGCTACCCAATGGACATAGTTGATACCAAATTTTTTTACGAAGAAGAATCCTTCGTATTCTAGAGTGTTGTTCTTTAAAGTGAATTTAAAAAGTTAATTATTGAAAAAAGAGATGTAAAAAATAAGAAAAGAAAACATCATTCAGAACTTGACCTTGCCAATATACAGGCGTCCAAAATCTCTGGACTTCACATGGAAACCAGAGATGCTCTTCATGATTCCATTGGAGTCATTGAGGTTGAGAATGCCAAACTAAAGGACCGGATCAAGGAATTAGAGGAAGATTTTTTTCCTATGCCATTGCTTGGCAGTCTTTTGGCAATAGCCATGCCTACGACTCCCTGCACCCCTGCAGCAAAGCTAAAAGGATTCTCCATATTACTCGCATCGTGTAGAGGATATGTGGAGAAAAATATCAACAAAAGAATGGAACTGATTACTAAGGCCTAGGAAACATCACAAAATATGGATTCACTGGGAAGTAAGGCACATAACTTGCTCAAACTTCTGCATACAAATTTTAAAAATGAAGAAACTCTCTATTTCCACATGGTCATCCCTTTTTCCTTTTATGTCAACAACATGGTAGGTATAACAAGAAGACAACGTGATCTCCCCTCCAAAAAATGACTCACTCAATTAGAAGCATGTGGAAAGAGAAGGTGAATAACATGTATCTCATTGTCCAATCATGTGAGCAAGTAATATCAAAGAAAGAAACATTATTCACAAATCTCATAAAAATAGACTTAGCCAGAAGGACCAACGACTTCTAGGACCCTAGATTAATCGTTAACTCGTTGGCGTTAACCAAGCAAGCTTTCAATAAACAAGTTGATAATTTTAAGGCATTGTCTTTAGAAATTTTTTATAGGATTCTTGAATATCATGAAGAACACGTGGGCAACTGGCTAGTCCTCTATTCGGTACAGAACGAAGACATTCATTAGGCTCTATGTAATCTTTCTATTGATCTAAGCGATTTAGAAAATGAACTTTTCAACATTAAAATCCGGAGTGACATCAACGTCGCCCCCTTGAGAAGCTACATTGAAGAATTCATCAAAACGAACTTCAAGTGTGTCGCCGACGAAATCCAATAGGAAAAGACATTAGCAAGCAAATAGCAAAAATACTTATATGGAACATCGCTATAAATCCTTTGTTTATCAATCCAGGTATTCAAGCAAGTCGGCGACGAAAACCAACAAGAAAAGGCATTAGCAAGAAAATACCAAAAATACTTATATGTACCATTGTTGTAAGTCTATATTGATAGTCCTTTGTTTATCAATCTAGTTATTCCACCTTTTCTGAATAGAAATCTATAGCCAAAGACTGATATCTTCCCATTTCTACTTTTCAGGTATTACACTCTACCATCTCCCACTTCTTCTTTCCATAGTCCTATTTCTTTTACATATTTCTCTTATGTTCTGTGGGAGCCCCAATCCCAATCTATATGACAAACACATTTAAATTTCTAGGAATATGTAACAAACTATTATTTTTTCATACATTCCAAATAAAACTATTTTTTTGTCTCCTTATATATTTATGTGCTCCTAGATTTTCATATTCATCTATGCTTAATGTTAAGACATTCTGTTTATTTTATTTCAATTCTCTTTTTTTTCTGATGCATATCCTTTTCTGCTTCGTCGTTTTCAAAATTAAATTTGAGATAAATCACTCATTCAAATTTGAGATATCATATTTGATATATATATATATATGTCGAGAAATATGTAACATGTTTTTTTTATTTTTTTATATAAATGTCATAAAATTGTGTTCAATACTTTTTATCTGCTCACACATATAGAGAGTATGTCATTTCTTGCAATCTTACCACCTGTCCTTTATACTTCTTGTCACATCTGTGCTGCAATTTCAAGGGCCAAGTCCAATTCTACTATTACATCAACACGAGGCCCTTAAAATTCAAATTGTCCACAAGTTCTCTTGTCAATTTGTATATCGTGGAACTCTGGTTGCTATTTGTAGGGAATTGAACAAAAGAGACCCAATTTTGAGCCCGTCAGCCCGAGAACCCACGATCCAAAAAGTGGCTAAGTATGGAATGAGGGCTCCGTGCATGTTGTATAAAATCTCATGCCCATACTTTATAAAAGTACATATTTGGTATGTATAAAAGTAAATATGTACTTTATAAAAGTACATATTTGATATGTATAATTTATAGTGTCGAGGAACCTATAATTTGATAAATTTCAATTTCTTTTGTGTCCAAGAAACCTTGTTTTAAAGAAAACTAATTCAGAAATGCTAATTGTTTTGTGTTTTTGTCCACAAACCTATGTAACAAACATTACTACTATTCTATTCTATGCTAAAAATTTTGTGTCCAAGAACCTTTTAAATGTATTACTATTGTACACTATTTTTTTTTGTCGAGGCTCCTTTTAAATCTTTCCTGTGGTATCAAACTTAGATCTAGGAACCTTTTTTGATGTACCAGACATTAGTAATTTTTTCTAAATTTCAAATAAAAGTAATTCGGGAATACTAAATTCTCCATGGATACCACATGTACTTCAACTTGCTACCCATGTGTCTATAATCGGTCACATTTATTCCCATTCCAACCTGGCAGGGACTACGCTGCCATGCAACACTTGTTAACCATTGTTTCAAACATCAACATCATTTTTATTTTGCAAATCATATATAACTAATTTTAAAATAATTCCAAAAGTCAATAATATATATAGAGAGGGGTAATATAGATAGTTCATCACATACTTAATAGAATAAGGATTCCGGTGTAATTTGATTGTAATAGTAAATAAGAAAAACACAATAATAGAACAGAAACATGTCACTGGATGAAACTCATCTAGACTGTATATACTTATATGAACAAAGTTATTATGCAAAAAATGTTTTACATCAGTAAATGCCTAAATAAATTTTGTAAATAGAGAATTTAAAAATTGAAACCATATGAATAATATTTCAATGATACTAGATATTTCACACACTCAGATACTGCAAATATGGGAAAAGGAATGGCATTTAACCATTACAAATGATACCTAGTTGCAACAGTCACACTTCTAATCTTAGGATAGATTCATTGTTGATTTTGGCATTGATCTTGCAATGTCCGTCGTTCCATTCATGTACCTATGTCAATCTTGTAATGTCCATCATTCCATTCATTATTGATTTTGGCATTGATCTCGCAATGTCCATCCTTCCATTCAATAGGTGAGTTATTTTTTGTGGACTAGTATGGAACATGCAATCATGATGTGACAATTCCATGGATTCGATTGTAGTCCTCAATTGTTGGTTTTTTTGTCATCATTTCCTTGACTGGATCACCCAACTCGAGTAGAGAACCATCTATGGCTATAGAAAGAGTTGTAGTGAAGTTGGGATCTACCTTAATAGAAGCCACATAATCATGCATGATTGAATAACAATTACCCAATTCATTATGATCCAATACCTATCCCATGTCGCTAGACAATGGAGTCGAGCGTTGGAAGATACATGCTGCTAAATATGGAGGCTACAACTGTAATCCTAGTCCACTGGGCTCGTTGTCTATGAGAATGAGAGTAATTGTGGAAAATGTGCACTTGGTCGATACTCTAGCACTAGGTCGATACTCTAGAAATGTAAGGAATAAATTGGTTGTATTGAATTTGGGATCTACCATAATAGAATCCACATAATCATGCATGATTGAAGAACAATTACCCAATTCATTATGATCCAATTCCTATCCTATATCACTAGACAATGGAGTCGAGCATTGGAAGATACCTGCTGCTAAATATGGAGGCTACAACTGTAATCCTAGTGCACTGGGCTCATTGTCTGTGAGATCAAGAGTAATTGTGGAAAATGTGCACTAGGTCGATACTCTAGCAATGCAGGGGATAAATTGGTTGTAGTGAAGTTGGGATCTACCTTTATAGAATCCACATAATCATGCATGATTGAAGAACAATTACCCAATTCATTATGATCCAATACCTATCTCGTATCGCTAGACAATGGAGTCGGGCATTGGAAGATACCTACTGCTAAATATGGAGGCTACAACTGTAATCCTAGTCCACTGGACTCGTTGTCTGTGAGATCAAGAGTAATTGTGGAAAATGTGCACTAGGTCGATACTCTAGCAATGCAAGGGATAAATTGGTTGAGCTTGTTGGATGAGTCAGGGTGCATAACTTCCATAACCATAAGAATCACAAAATGAGTTTGTTTGGTTTCTTATGTTGTTATTTCAATCATCAGATATTATTTGATATATATACATATATATGTGTTAAGGATGTGTTAAAGGTGCTTGTAATTGAGTGTATGATAACCCAAGGAACTGTAGGTGCATGAAAGTCATATTTTTTTGGTGCTATTAAAAATTATCTTGAAATTGCATTACTTTGTTTAGCTCCTACAAGGGTTGCAACTCTCAACATATCTACAAGAACAATTCATTATGTGCTTCAAATACCAATAAAAAAATAACACATGCACAAGGATCACATTTAATTACCCTAAAAGAAGAGATGAAGCATGTGAAATACATCCTAATGGATGAAATGAGTTTCATGTTGATATTATGGTAGCTTGTGGGAGGTATTAACCTCCACTTGTGACCTTTGATGAGATTAGAATATTCTATGAAGCAAGAAGAACCCTAAAAGACTTGGACATAACCCTAGAAGTAAAGTCTGTGAAAGAGAATATTTTATATTGAGTCTTTAGCCTCCAAAAGGAGTAGTCAGCCCAGACAATCAGTATAAATATAAGGTGTCAGAGATCATTTGATACACACAAGTCACAAGTGAAGAAATCCAGTAGTGCGCAAGTCTCGCAAGTCTGGGTTGGACTTTTTGATCAGTCTTGGTTATCTTTGCTTGGTGCATTAGCCTTGGTTGGCTATTGAGTTGCTACCAGAATTATTCTCTCTATCAAGGTCAAGGTGCTCGAGGGTGGCATTTGTGTCTATGGTTGGGTGAAAATATTTCTATATTGTCTATGGTTAAAAAAGCACACCCAAATCTCCTTCATTCAGTATAACCACTGGAAGGAATCTAAGCCATAAATTTATCAATATAGTTGAATAATTGTCTCTAAGGAACCCTAAAACTCTTGCCCAACACCTTATAATGGAACATCTTACTCAAGGAGAATATATTTTAGTGCATCTTAGTCGAGCACACCTCTTGACACTCTCAGAAGGAAAAAATGTCAAGTAGAACTTGGATATAAGAACACCTATCCAGTGGAAGGAATTGGTCAAGCCTCCATCAAATTGAAAACATGTAACAATGTTCATTTGAGCAATGTCTTATATGTACATGGTTTAGAAAATAATCTTGTATCCATATCTTTCCTAGATGACAAAGGAAACATAATAGCCTTTGTAGATGGAAAAGTATTATCCTAGTCTAGAGACTCCAGCATAGAGAACTCTAGAGTTGTTGGAACTCGTAAAGGAAGACTATACACACTACTAGAATGAAATGATGAAGCTATTGTACATGATGAAGTCAATCCCAATGAACTTTTGCATAGAAAGTATGCTCATATCAACTATCAAGGATTATCTTTCCTCGAAAATATGGTTGAAGGAATACCAGAACTACAATCTACACATGAAGGAATTTGCAAAGGATGCACTCTTGGTAAGAATGTTAAGAAACCATTCTCAAGCAACAATAATAGATCTCAGTAAATCCTAGATCTAATACGTTCAGATGTTTGTGGTCCGATGCC
Organism: Picea sitchensis; assembly: GCA_010110895.2. Classification (NCBI taxonomy): domain Eukaryota; kingdom Viridiplantae; phylum Streptophyta; class Pinopsida; order Pinales; family Pinaceae; genus Picea; species Picea sitchensis. The sequence continues at coordinate 5,093 of SNQJ01S0005559.1, read as the reverse complement.
AGTCAAACCTCTAGGAGGTTCTCTTTACTATGTAATATTCATAGATGATTACTCAAGAAAGACTTGGTTATTTCTCTTGACGACAAAGGATGAAGTTTTCAGCAAGTTTCAAGAATTCAAAGCAGATATAGAGAGACTCACAAACAAGAAAATCAAGACCTTGAGAACAGATAATGGAGGAGAATACACAACCAAGGAATTTGTTTCCTTTTTCAAATCGGTAGGGGTTAGGAGGGAGCTATTTGTTCCTCATAATCCTCAACAAAATGGTGTACCAGAAAGGAAGAATAGATCTATTGAAGAAACTGTGAAGGCACTAATGAACAATCAAGGTTTATCTATGTATTTGTAGGGAGAATCAGCCATGACAACAATATATGTTCAGAACAGAAGTCCCCACCACATATTGAAGGATATGACTACATAAGAAGCCTTCTCACGAAAGAAATCTAATGTGGAACACTTAAGAATCTTTGGATGTCTTGTTTACATTCACATCCCCAAGGATAAAAGGAAGAAATTAGAACCCGGGCATATTTGTGGGATAGAGTGAATCATCCAAAGCCTATAGAATTTATATCCCGAAACAACATAAGGTTGAAGTCATCGAAGACATAACCTTCAATGAAAATATGGCTTTCAAGAAATCCATAGAAGAAACTATAGAAGAAGAAGAGTATGAAGAGCCTAAAGAAGAAAGAACACGTCTTCGAGAAAGTCACAATGAAGAAACATAACAAATTGATCATCTGATGCAGCCATGTGAACCTATTGAATAGATCATTGTACCCAAAACCAAGAAATGTCCAGCTTGGCTTGAAGCTACTCTACAAGAAGCAGAAAGACTCAAAGACCCAAGTGGCACCTTTAGAAAAGCAAAAATCCCAAAAGATTCTCCAACTATGAAACATGTATGACAAAGCTTCTAAATGAAGAACCCACCACATTTGAAGAGACGGCTTAGAAGAAACAATGCAAATAAGCCATGACAAAAGAACACCAATCCATCATGAAAAATGATGTATGAGAAATTGTGCCTAGACCCAAAGAAAAAATCAGTAGTAACTTCAAAATGGGTCTATAAGATCAAACATGCAACACACTGAAGTGTGGAAAAATACAAAGCAAGGTTCGTAGCTAGAGGGTTCTCCCATAAGGAGGGAGAAGACACAAATACAAAGCAAGGTTCGTAGCTAGAGGGTTCTCCCAGAAGGAGGGAGAAGACTATGATGAGACATTTGCTTATGTTGCCAGATATACTTCTATTAGAGCCATTATGTCTCTTGCTGCTTCCATAGGATGGAGTTTACATGAGATGGATGTAAAGACAACTTTTCTCAATGGAGTTTACATCAGAATTAAATTGTTTATCATGTCTCTCAAATATCTATGTCTTTTGGATGTTGCAATTGTTTGTCCTCTATGCCACCTTTCCTCGTGACAACCTGCACATAGTAAATGTAGAATCATTCAACCATGTAAGTTATATTCCCTATGACAAACTCCCCTGAACACAGAATGTTATTATGCTACTCGTATAAGATTTCATGTCAGCCTGAGTTTTGATAAGTGTGGACAATAGGGAATATGGCCAGTGCTCTTGGAGGACGCCCAACCAAGGCTTAGACTCTGAGAAAGTGGAGGTGAAGCTAGAATAATTTGTCTATACATTGTGTTGTTAGGTATCTCGAGAGAAAGGAAAACTCATAGTTTTAGTTCATACACCCCAAATATATCGGTGTCTATGCAAAGCGAGTACATGTTACTTTACTTAGAAAGTGTGTGTGGATCATGCTCACTTGATTTAGGATTCTATCAATGCTCAATAGAACCCTTCCAACAATCTGATGGACTCCCAACCAAAGTTTTGACTTTGACCATGTACAAGTGGTGGCTAGAGCAGACAAAATGTGCAGACTCCCAAGAGATGAATAATGGGACAGCCAAGACAGTGACAAGATTCTCGTGTCTCCCTAGAACTAGGTTTAGGCATGAGAACTTTTAAATAATAACACCATGTGTTGAGTATGCTCATAATTAGGGTTAGTTTTTTTACATGATAGCAAACAACCGAAATGTGTGCACTCGACTCAGAGATGAAACCATCAAGGAAGAAAAACGTGAGTTCTTTGTTGGCGCTAGGGTTTGAAGGTATACGGAGCATTGAGCAACCTGGACAAGTCATGTGAGTGTTGAGTATGCTCAGAATTAAGGTTAGTTTTTCAACATGATAGCAAACAAACAAAATGTGTGCACTCCGCTTAGATATGAAACCATCAAGGAAGAAAAACGTGAGTTCTCTATTGGTGCTACTCGTATAGGATTTCATGTCAACTTGAGTTTTGATAAGTGTGGAAAATAGGGAATATGGTCAGTGCTCTTGGAGGTCACCCAACCAAGACTTAGACTCTGAGAAAGTGGAGGTGAGGCTAGAATAACTTGTCTATACATTTTGTTGTTAGGTATCTCCAGAGAAAGGAAAACTTATAGTTTCAGATCATACACCCCAACTATATGGCTGTCTATGCAAAGCCAGTACATGTTACTTAGAAACTGCGTGGGGAGCAGGATCACTTGATTTAGGATTCTATCCGTGCTCAATAGAACCCTTTCAACAATCTCATGGACTCCCGACCAAAGTTTTGACTTTGACCATGTACAAGAGGTGGCTAGAGCACACAAAACGTGCAGACTCCCAACTTCCAAGAGATGAATAATGGGACAGCCAACAATCTCGTGGACTCCCGACAAAAGTTTTGACTTTGAGCATGTAAAAGTTGTGGCTAGAGCAGACAAAACGTGCAGACTCCCAAGAGATGAATAATGGGACAGCCAGACAGTAACTAGATTCTGGTGTCTCCCTAGAGCTAAGTTTTGGCATGAGAACTTTTAAATAATAACACCATCTGCTGAGTATGCTTAGAATTAGGGTTATGTTTTCTACATGATAAAAATCAACCGAAATGTGTGCACTCGGCTCAGATATGAAACCATCAAGGAAGAAAACCGTGAGTTCTCTGTTGGTGCTAGGGTTTTAAGGCATACGGAACATTGAGCAACCTGGACGAGTCTGGGGAGTATTGTTGGCTGCTAGAAGAGGTCGTGAGTGGCATATGATAACAAGAACAAGGCGTGGGTTTTCTTAAACAGCAATACCAAGTCATGGAAGCAAGAGGACACTATACAAAAGGGTCATGAAAGCAAGAGGACACTATACAAAACGCCCAGCAACGTCCTCAATTGTCCCACAACATTTTTTAATCATCCAAGTATGAGAATCTACTGACAGAAATGTTAATCTAGTGGCAAGAGGAAATGGCCATGAAATGGGAAAGCGCAAGGAAGGAGAAATTCACCCTTATAGATTAAAAAACGACTAGCTAATAAGAATTCGTCCACCAAGATGTGTGGGAAGCACATATTTAAGAGAAATGTGCCCAGCAACAAGTGAAACGTGAGTGGGCACTTCAATTCCCCAACCAGGCAATGAGAATTCACAACAAGTAGAAAGAGATTTACAGGAGAGAAAGTTGATTTAGTAATTTTTCCCAACTGCTCTCCAAGGATAACCATGCATGTCCCTCACCCAATGCATTCAATGGTAAAGATTAGTTAACTGTTAAAAATGGGTAAGGCCCCTTTAAACAAGAATGTTTGTGGAAACCTTTGCCATAGTACAATAGAAGAATATGAAGCAAGTAAATCTTGCTCTATTCAAATAAAGTACGGAGAAACCATTAGAGTTAACGACAAAACTTTAAATAAATACAATAGAGTTAACTTGAAAATTTTAAATAAATACAATAAAAAACGTATTCACATGTCACAGCGGAAACACACATTAAGGAAGGACTTTTTTAACCTTGGACTCAACTAGGAAAACCAGTCTAATGGTGCTCACTATTCTTTTTCGTGAAAGTCTGCAAGTTTTTATAATGCTCTCCTCTTCCATGGCTATAATAATTTTGTGTAAGAGAGAGTAAATAAATAAGAAGAGCTATGGGTAAGGGAAGTTCAATAACCATGGTTCTTCACTTCCCCTTCTCCTATCTATTTCTTTGACATTTTAATTATTTTTTTTAAACTTTTCTTTAATTATTTCTTTAATTTTTCTTTAAATTTGCATTATTTTTATATTATTTTAATTTTCTTTAAATTTGCATTATTTTTATATTGTTTTAATTGGCTTAGATAATTCATTATGATCATCAATGTATGTTGCGGATATTTAGTTTAATCCATTTTCTACCAAAATATCACTATAAAACATCTTGATCAGTGTCCAAATATTGTCTTAAAACATTAATTAACTTTCAAGTTTAAGTTGAATGTTTTATATTTTATTTTTTGGAACAAAAACCATCAACATTTCTTGACAAAAAAATTCTAATATTCTAAATAATATATTTAAAAATTAACCAAAAAACAATTTTTACAATCAACTCATCCAAACTTAAACTATATCATCTCATCCAAACTTAAACTATAGTCAACCTGTGTTAATAATTTAAGAATTTCAAACATGAACCCAATAACAACATTTAATAAACATAAATTCTCAAACTATGGGAAATTACCGCAGTCTCACACACATTTAAGCAAAATCTGGAAAAAAAAAATGTAGTAAACTGTTATTACTAAGAAAAATTAGGACATGCTCCTTTTAAATCCTTTTGTTAGGGTGAATAAAAAGGTTCTCTCCCAAAAATACTGGTAAAGTACAAGATACTTTTGAACAAAGGATTTCCAGTTATTGTTTCTAAACAAAATACAATTGCCTTAAATGAAAGCCTTAAAAACTGCCAAAATATTGTGCAGCATAAGATTAAGAACTTCTTCCAAACAGCTGTTTCATTAAAATATATTCAACTGGCCCAAAATCACTATGTTGAAAAACAGCCTATTAACAATTTAAAAAAACTGTTTCATTAAAATATATTCAACTGGCCCAAAATCACTATGTTGAAAAACAGCCTATTAACAACTTAAAAAAAAACGCTATCTTCTAAATGCTGCCGTCGTCCGACTGTGACCTTGCCTAAGTCGAATTACAGCAATAATAAATATTATGTTAAAGGCCAAGTCCATGGTTC
>SNQJ01S0005558.1:355451-375195 GCA_010110895.2 Picea sitchensis | reverse complement strand
ACATCATGAGTATTGTTTTTTCTATATATATTTTTATAGGAAAAATGTCTTACATTTTAAGGAATTATATATTTCTTTTATATTTATAGTTGTAATATAATAATTAAGAAATCCAAATTAAAAAATAAAATAAAATAGTTTTCTAGAAACTTTAAGACTATTTATTTTTAAAATTCATTATAATAATTAAGATTATTTATTTATTGGCTCCTTTTCATGGATTAATTCATTGTTAAAGTACTTATTGAAATAATAAATAATTTGCCCTTTTTTATTTAGGTTTATTGGGCCAACCTGATCCAAGTGGATATTGGTGGCCATCCACCTATTCCAAATGACTCCTCTTGACAATTTTTCAACATGTTCTTCTGTAATTCTTTGTAATTGTAGGTTCTACACTTTCGAGGATGTCTGAATCCCTAGACAACTTCCAAGTGGAGATTGGTGGCCGCCCACCTAATCCAACTGGATTATTTTGGAAGTTTTCATGTCAGTACATCTTTATGTACTTCCAGGGCTATTTTGGGGCCCTAAACAATGCTTTTTGGCTTGCCAAAGTCAAATTGTAGATGGAGTCAAAGTTGATGGCATAATGTGTAGTTCTCAAAAAAATCTTTCCAATCAGCTGTCAAGTGCCTAAAACAGAGGTCGTATGCAAAAGTTACGACCTCGGGAATTTGAGGTACCAACTTACCCATTGGGGCCCACATAACTTTTGGCGATTCAACTCCTAGGGTTAGGTTTTTGGATGTCTAGGGTTTTGGAATTCATGAGTAATGTTAAAAAGGCCTCTGGAGCCTCATTGTAATAATTCTTCTCAGACGGATGCGTGTAGCAGCCACATCTCTTCTCAAAGATAGCTACCACCATTTGAGCAAGTTGTTTTCAGTTCTGCAGTTTTACAGTTTCAACTTATTTTATTCATTCAATAGAAGTTGTTGTTCACTGGATACCTGTTGTTGTTCTCTTCATCTTTGTGTTATTGTATTCAGTATGTTATTCATTTCGTTCTACTCATAAATCTAGATTAGTGGTATCAGAGTGGTCTTCTCTTCATTTATTTTTCTTTCTGCATGTCCCCGACAAGATCTAGGTACAAGAATTTGGGACTCGAACCAGTCGAGCCTTTACAAGATTGGTCATGCCAAGCCTGAAAACAACCCATGGGGGACGAGAAGAAATATGATGAGCCAGGAGATCCTTTTAAAATGTTTCTCGAGGAATCCCTTGCGCGACAAAGGAACGAAATGATGGACAACTTTGCACATATCCTTTGACAACTACACACAAGAGACATATCTTCATCAAGAGGCCATGCAACCCACTTCAAGGTACAAGTAATTTTTGATATTCCATTATTTGAAAGATTGATATATGCAGATGTTGTAGATAAATGGTTGAATCTACTCGAAGGGTATTTTTCGGTCCACAATTTTTTCGACAGGGAAAATATTTCTTTTGCACTCCTCAATGTCATCCCCCATGTTAAGGATTGGTGGGATACTTACTATGAGCAAAGGGACATACAAGAATTTTCCATATTTGCGGTCTCCCACACATGGGATTCCTCCAGGGATTCCATTAAAGAATAATACTACCTTTTTGGAAGCACAAGATGGACCACACTGCGTCAGGAAAGGGACCAGACAGTACTAGATTTCACCAATATTTTCCATACCCTGTGCACCAAATTGGGTATTGAAAACTCTGAACGACATCTGGTGCTCAAATACCGTGACTATTTGCATAGTTACATTCAAATAGAAATGGAGTTTCTAGACATCACATCATTAGGTGTAGCTTATAGATATGTTGTCAAGATCGAGTAGAAATTTAACAAGAAGAGGAAAGAGTTTGGATCTACAATCTCCTCATAGCCGAAGCAAGGAAAAGGTGGCCCCAACCCACAAAACAAGGGACAAAGCAAATATGGACACTCTTAGGACAACCAGTTCAAGATACAACATAAGAAAGGTAATGAGAAGTCAAAGAAGGACACGGGAAAGTGGTGTGAATACCATAAAATCCCTTGGCACAACACAAAAGAATGTCACTCCAAGCAATCACTGGTGGTCAAGCTGAAAGCTTCCGAGTCAGAGGAAGATTCTGACTCTAGATCAAATCCAAAAGAAGGGAAGCATATTATCGATGTCGAACCTATAACCATTGTCGCTACCACCAAAGTCCATCCAAGAAAACCAGAAGAACCAAAGGAAGGGGAATGCCTCTTTCACTCACATATGTGGGTAAAGGGGGATCCGCTTCATTTGATTATCGATAGCGGTAGTCAGAAGAACCTGATCTCAGTAGAGGTTTTCAAGCGGCTGGATGTGTCAATGAAACCGCATCTGTATCCCTACACCATCGGCTGGCTTCGCCAAGGAAGAGAGCTACATGTCAGCCAACTGTGTCATATGCCCTACAACATCAAGCCCTTCAAAGAAGAGGTATTGTGTAATATTTCTCCCCTTGAAGTTTGTGATGTTCTTTTAGGACAACCATATTTTTGGAAGCGACATGTTATGTATGAGTCTAGACCCCGCAGTGTTATTATCACTTTGGGTAGACAATTGTACATGATACCAGAGGTAGCGTTGCTTACCACTATTTCTTTAATCTCTGTTAAGCAATGTAGTAAGGTCATTTCACAGACCGAGAAGTTCTTCTTCTTTATGAACCATGCTCACAGTAAGCAGAAGGTCACTGCCACATGTGTGACCTTTACATAGATCCTCTCTTTGTAGCAAAATCAATTGGACGGGATCATAGAACAGTACAAAGACATCATCTCCTCACCCATCGGGATACCGTCTCACTACAAACTCAAGCATCCAATTGATCTAACCCTCGGTGCACCTCTGCCTAATGGATCGGTCTATCATCACTCGTTGATGGAAAATAAAAAAAATCAAGCGTCAGATCCAAGAGCTACTTCAAAAGGGGCACATTAGACCCATCTCCTCCCCTTGCAGAAGACCGATTGTCCTAGTGCAGAATAGAGATGGGACCTAACAGATCTGCATTGATTATAGAGAATTAAACAAAATACCATTCAGGAGCCAGTACCCAATTCCCTGAATTGATGACATTCTTGACCAGCTCAAGGTGGAAAAGTTCTTCAACAAGATTGACCTAAAGTCTGGCTCCCTCTAGGTTCCCATTGAAGCAAATGATGTATGGAAGACAACTTTCAAACCTAAATAAGGTCTCTTCGAATGGTTGGTCATGCCCTTTGGATTAACAAATGCACCAACCACTTTCATGAGGTTGACGGATTATGTATTGAGACCCGTAACCAACTCTTTTATGGTGGTATATCTAGATGACATCCTCATCTTCAACAGAACTTGGGAGGAGCACATGCAGCATATTCAACAGGTTTTGAGCACTCTACGACAACACAAGCTATATTCCAACTTGGAAAAATGCTCCTTTGGCATGAACAAGGTCCAATACTTGGGCTACATTGTTAATGAGCATGGGGTACATGTGGATCCAACTAAGATTCAAGTCATTTGTGACTGGCCAGCCCTGACCACACTAATCGAGCTTCAAAGCTTCTTGGGACTTGCTAACCTCTACCGATGGTTCGTTTTGGGATTCTCTCATATTGCATAGGCCCTCAACCAAGTGACCAAGGGTGGTGGCAGGGAAAATTTTTCACGGGGGAATGCATAACAACAAACATTTGATTATCTGAAGCATTGCTTGTGCTCCACTCCAGTACTCTCTTTACCCGATCTGCAACCACCGTTCAAGATTGAGACTGATGCATCCGACTATGTTGTAGGCCCAATTCTCACTCAACATGGCCATCCAATAGCATACCATAGTGAGACACTCTCAGATACTATCCGAAAATACCCCACCTATGACAAGGAAATGTATTCCACTGTGCAAGCCTGTCGTCAATGGAAACATTACATTCTAGGAAAGGAGACAATCATCCACACTGATCACAAACCTCTTCATTTCATACAAGCACAAGGGAAGTTGCAGAATGACCACCATCAAAAGTGGTCCACATACCTACAAAAATTCCGTCTCAACATCAAGTATAAGACATGGAGCACAAATCCTGTCGTTGACTTCCTCAATTGACCTCTTGTGGCTGCACTCACCACCGTGCTCCATTATTGGGGGCATGAGGCATCTAAGTGGCCCCAACTTTATCAGCAAAATCCTGACTTCGCCACCACCTATCAGCTCTTGGGTATAGGTGTGGTTGTCACCAATGTTCACATTCAGGATGGAATGTTATGCCATCTAGGCCATCTCTGTGTTCCTACAAGCAAGTGTGCAAATTTGATTTGGGAGGCTCACTATAGTTGGATGGAAAGACATTTTTGGCGTGGAGAAAGTTGTGGTCATTCTACAAAAACATTTTTATTGGCCAAAAATTCGATAGGACGTCAACAAGTATATCATATCTTTCATAGCCTATGCCATTTCCAAGCCATCCATCAAGAAGCAAGTCTTATACACCCCTCTTCCTACTCCCGAGTGGCATTGGGAATTCATCTCGATGGATTACATGTCTGGCCTTCCGTCCATCAAGAAAGGAAATGATTACATATTTGTGGTGGTTGATTGGTTTTCGAATATGGCCATTATTATAACCTGCAAGAAGAGCATCACAGTGACAGATATTGCCAAGCTCTTCTTCGAATGAGTGTGGGTCCATTTTGGGATACCACATACCACCATCTTCTATTGGGACAACAGGTTCCTCAACACATTTTGGTCGAGTCTCTATTCATTGATGGACACCAAGCTCACTAAACCATTACCTTCCACCCTCAAACCGATGGCCAAACATAGGTCATCAATTGGATTATTGTGCATCCATGTACATGGGATGAGAGTCTTCCCTATGTTCAACACAACTACAACAGGGCTCTCCATAGCTCCACTGGCCATAGCCCCTTTTAGGTGGGGTTGGGATTCTGACCCTTGGGTCCCATTGATGTTACACTACCTCTTGCAACCACACATACAACTTCTTCCCATGTTCATTCTGAGGTCGAAAAATCCACCATATTCATTGAGTGGATTCAGCACATCCGCCAACAGGTCCATGAGATTTTGCAGAAAGACAATACTAAGTACAAGTAGCGCCATGATCAACACTGGGTACGACACAAGTTGTAGGTGGGAGACAAGGTTTGGTTACATTTGTAGAAAGAACGCCCTATAGGGCCCCATCGTAATCTTTTTCCACTTCATTATGGGCCTTACACTATCACCAAGATTGTGCGTGACAATGATTTTGAGCTCAACACTCCCCCAATCCTTCTCTTGCACCCAGTGTTCAATGTGGACCTCCTTCAACCATATTTTCCACCATTATTAGACACCTCGGAGATCATAGAACAGTTGGCACCAACATAGCTCAACCCTGATTGCATGGAAAAGGCATCCACTGATCATATAGTGGACACATAGGTCAAGGGAACTCGCCAACAGAGGATCCAGCTTTATCGAGTTGTCAAGGTAGGGAAGCTCCTACACCAAGGTAAGTGGCTCACCCATAGCCAAATTTAGTAGAAATTTCCAAACCTAATGGGGGCACTCAATGCAATGGAGATCATTGCTTCCTAAGGTGGGGTGACTGATCTAAGTGGATATTGGTGGACACCCACCTATTCCAACTGGATCCTCGACATTTTTTTCAGCACATTCTTTTGTAATTCTTTGTAATTGTGGGTTCTACACTTTCAGGGTTGTCTGGAGCCCTACACAGCTTCCGGGTGGAGATTGGTGGCTGACCACTTAATCCAACTAGATTATTTTGGAATTTTTCATGTCAATACATCTTTATGTACTTTCAGGGTCGTTTTGGGGCCCTAAATAGTGTTTTTTTGGCTTGCCATAGTCAAATTGTAGACAAAGTCGGAGTTTGATAGCATAATGTGTAGTTCTCGAAAATACCTTTCCAATGGGATATCATGGCTTGAAATGGAGTTCATAGGAAAAATTTACAACCCTCGGAAGTTGTGGTACCAACTTACCCATCAAGGCCCACATAACTTTTGGCGATTCATCTCATAGGGTTAGATTTTTGGATGTCTAGGGCTTGGAAATTCATGAGTAATGTTAAAATTCCTCGGAAGCCTCATTGTAATCATTTCGCTTGGACGGATGCGCGTAGTAGCCACGTCTCTTATCAGACTTAACTACCACCATTAGAGCAAGTTGTTTTCAATTCTACAGTTTTACAGTTTCAACCTATTTTATTCATTCAATAGAAGTTATTTTTCACTAGATATTTGTTGTTGTTCTCTATATCTTTGTGTTATTGTATTCAGTTTATTATTCATTTCTTTCCTCTCATAAGTCTGAATCACAACCACATTACATGGGGGGACCATTAGGTCAATATCAATATATAGGAGGTCCATCTGTTCAATCACAGTACATGGGTGGAAAACTAGGACATCCACTGTACATGGTTGGAAAATCAGGACAACCACCTTACATGAGTGGAAAACCCGGGCAGTCATCATACATTGGGGAAATTTTAGGTCAACCACCATAAATGGGAGAACCATCTATTTTTTCCATCTCGCCACAACCTGGATATGGTCCTATTGTTTTTCCCGTGCCACATGGTTACAACCAGTATCCACACGAAAACTAACAACTTCCATTTTTTTTCTATGTTAGATATGCTAGATCTATCACGTTTGACAAATGATCCCATTCAACATGCCCCATTTTGGCCTTCCATCCCTTCCAAATGACCGCCTGACATCCAAAAATTTGATGGAAAACCTGGGGAAGGTCCTAACAATCATGTTATGAATTTCCATTTATCGTGTTCTTCAAACTCTTTGATGGATGACTCCATTTGTCTAAGGATTTTTTAGAGAAATTACAGGTGCAACATCCAAATGGTATATTGAGTTGTCGTGTAACTTCTTTGTCAACTTTAATTCTCTTGCTATGGCTTTTTTGATGCATTTCCAGTTTCCTATATGGTATGAGACCAGTACAGAGATTTTGACCTCACTCGGACAATATTCTTCCACCCACATGTATGTTCATATTCATGAGTGGAGGCGACATAGATGGTTGATTAAAGATCCAATTCTGGACCAACTCCTTGTGGATTGGTTTACAAAGTGCCTATTTCCACCCATTGTCTACGATGTTTCCATGGGCGGCGTTGTTACTAAGAAGAAGGCTATCAATCATGCTCAATATTTGGACTTGGAATATTTCAAGTCTGTCACACTTTAGGATCTAATCCCTCATGCTCCTCGCCTATCGAATGATCCGACAAGACCTTCTCTGGAACTAGGTTTCGTTTTGAACACCAAAACTACTTCCACTCCTACTCATACCTCTAAGGTGAATGTGGTCCAATCCACTTCATCTCATCAACTAGGAGGTAAGAAGAGGAACAAGGGTAAATCCAAGAAACATTCTAACCAACAGGATACTACAAAGACTGTTGATACTCGACCGAATAGGAAAGCTAAGTTTCCTTGCATGATTTGTACGAAGGACCACTACATGAAATATTTTCCTCGTCAATAGGAAGTCAATAACTTTTTGAAAAGTACCTCCCTACCTGCAATGTTAAGTGACCCTTTCTCGGTTCAACAACAACATCTGGTTTCACAAAATCCTTCTCTTCCGCAAGAGGGCAGCGTAGGTCATTCCCACCATGGGGATGCTTCCTCAAGCACCTCTCAAGTCTATATGTGTAAGGAGGCAGTTAATTTAACGACCTGAGCAAATAATTATGACACTCTTCCAAGTAATCATGCTAATGGAAAGGCTATCGATCAACCCTCCAAATCCACTCCTTCCATCTTCCATGCCTATTCAAATTGAGAGGCCAATTTTTGACATAGTGTTGCACACTCCCAATGGCACAATTCAAAAAAAGACCTTTAATCCAAGTGCCCATGCCGCCTAAAACTACAATATTGTTGAATATTTGGTGCAAGCACCTTATGCTATGTTGCCCCTCAAAGTTCTACATAACTGTCCAAGTCAATGTAGAACCCTGTTTTCAACCATTGGAGCTATGGATCTAGAGGAATCGAATTTGATTACCTTTAATCTGGACTATTTCAAGGAGAGGCTCTCCCACCACTTAGCATTCCAAATTCAAATTTTGTTTGGTGGAAAGAAAATCCATCGCATTGTTTTGGATGAAGGAACCTCCACCTATGTCATGTATTTTCCTTGTTGTAAATCCATTGGTTCTCCTAAACTTAACCAATCTCCTACCACCCTCAAAGCATTTTATGGACGTGGTTTCCAACTTCACAGAGTCTTGCAATATTTCATTGCGACATTGAAGGTTAGAAACCATTTCAGTCGATATTGAAGTGGTTGACATGCTCCTCGATTACAATTTGTTACTTGGTCATAGTTGGTTCTATGCAATGACTGCCATCACATCTTCAGTGTTTCGTATTTTACAATTTCCCCATCAAGGGAAAATTATCACTATTGAGAAACTAGACTATTGCACTCCATATCTCCATGATTTTGTAGAAAATAATGTCCCTTTTCTTGATTCCAGTCTTGGTTATGAGAGTGTAGGAGTCAGTCTCCTTAAGGATTCCTCGCTCATGGGGATTTTTCCTTTGCCTCCTCCTAACAGCTTGCAGGTTGCCACGTTAAATATGATTTTGACTCAAGTGAAACAATCCCTAGAATCACTTGATCCTTTGTTAGTACCTGGTCTTCATGAGCATATTTCATTGTCTTTGTCAAGCTCGTTAAAACATGAAATAGAACCCCCTCCATTCAGATCGAGTCTTCCTCTAGATTGAATACTTGAACCTTCTTTTCCTCCACTTAGTGAAAATATTCCTATTAGTATCCAAATGCCTAAATGAGAAAAGAAGAAGACTCAGTGAAGAAAACGACACTTGGGGGGCAGATCTCCAGCCTCTAGATATCATGTTGGAGTGAAGCCACTAGNCCATTGGAGCTATGGATCTAGAGGAATCGAATTTGATTACCTTTAATCTGGACTATTTCAAGGAGAGGCTCTCCCACCACTTAGCATTCCAAATTCAAATTTTGTTTGGTGGAAAGAAAATCCATCGCATTGTTTTGGATGAAGGAACCTCCACCTATGTCATGTATTTTCCTTGTTGTAAATCCATTGGTTCTCCTAAACTTAACCAATCTCCTACCACCCTCAAAGCATTTTATGGACGTGGTTTCCAACTTCACAGAGTCTTGCAATATTTCATTGCGACATTGAAGGTTAGAAACCATTTCAGTCGATATTGAAGTGGTTGACATGCTCCTCGATTACAATTTGTTACTTGGTCATAGTTGGTTCTATGCAATGACTGCCATCACATCTTCAGTGTTTCGTATTTTACAATTTCCCCATCAAGGGAAAATTATCACTATTGAGAAACTAGACTATTGCACTCCATATCTCCATGATTTTGTAGAAAATAATGTCCCTTTTCTTGATTCCAGTCTTGGTTATGAGAGTGTAGGAGTCAGTCTCCTTAAGGATTCCTCGCTCATGGGGATTTTTCCTTTGCCTCCTCCTAACAGCTTGCAGGTTGCCACGTTAAATATGATTTTGACTCAAGTGAAACAATCCCTAGAATCACTTGATCCTTTGTTAGTACCTGGTCTTCATGAGCATATTTCATTGTCTTTGTCAAGCTCGTTAAAACATGAAATAGAACCCCCTCCATTCAGATCGAGTCTTCCTCTAGATTGAATACTTGAACCTTCTTTTCCTCCACTTAGTGAAAATATTCCTATTAGTATCCAAATGCCTAAATGAGAAAAGAAGAAGACTCAGTGAAGAAAACGACACTTGGGGGGCAGATCTCCAGCCTCTAGATATCATGTTGGAGTGAAGCCACTAGATTCTACCAAACAAGATGAGGTTAAAATACCTCTAGAGAGACACGTTGCTAGGAGTGATCCTCCCTTGGGGGTTGTTCCCATCATAATGTAGTAGTGTTTTCTAAAATGAGCTTAGTCTTTGTTCTTTCTCGTGCTCGTAAATACATGAGAATAGGTTACTGAGATCAGACTTTGTTCTTTCTCATGCTTGTTAATAGATGAGAATATGGTACCGAGTATACTTTTATCTCTTTTTCAGACTCGTAAAAGATATACGAAAAATGAACTCTTTGGAGTTTCCTTTAATCTTTTTTTAGACTCCCTAAACATGAAAATATTGTCAGGTGAGCTTTCTTCCTTTCATGCTCATTAAAAGGTTTGAAAGGGTGTCTTGCAAGTGGTAGTTTATCTCTTTTTCATCCTCCCAAGACTAATTATAAAAAAAATACTCTAGTCAAGCATGACTAGAAGAGTTCTCCCTTATATTTTTTTACACTTTTTTTGGGCTTGGGAGAATAAATTTACAAAAAAGTCACCCATGGATTCATCTTTAAGTTCTTTTCAAACTCTCTAAATGTAAAAAACCACCGAGTTTACCTTCTTTGGGCTTGTAAAATTATGCATGAAGGACCTATATGGGACCAAACCCCAGGACCCATTCAAGATCAAATCCCTCCTTCTTCAGGTTTGTTAAACATATGTAGAGGGACTCATCAAAGATGAGTTGTACCTAAAATCTCTTATCCTCCTCAATATCATTAAAAAACAAAGAGGTACTAACCAATCATGGTGGGGGGGGAATTGAAAGAAGTAGGTCAAGTTTTTTGGAATCCATTATGGAAACTATTGTTGTCTCCCTTGAACATGGAACCTATTTATGTCTTGTCATATAGTTGGGTAATTTTATTGCCTCTTAGTCATACCAATTCAATGTGTTGTTATAATTTTTCATTCTAGTTGAAGAGAAATCTTATTGTCATCACATTATGTTCTTGGTACTCGTCGATTCAATGCTTCCAAGTCATTTGTCGTGCCTCACAATGTTCAAGGGAAGTTTCATTCCAAATCAACCATCTGCAGTATTATCAGTTTACATTCGTGTGTCATTCCATACTCATTCAATCTACCATCTCACATCACTTTCCCATGTCAGTTTGATGTTGATGATGGGGAATACATCAAGGCCCTCCTTCAATGATTATTTTCCTTTCAACTTCATCACATCATCCAGGAATTAAACTTAGAAACAAATTAGTACCTTGGAACTTCCATGCCTCAATGGTAAGCCTCCTCACTTCTGATAGTAGGTTTACACCATTGACCTCTGATCAGATGATTCCATGAATGTTTGACCTCAGCTCATTTATTCACATTTGTTGGAATGTACTAAAGGTACCTTGGGAATCATTGTCATCATTGGTGATTTCCCTCACACTTGTTAATGGTATACATCATTGACCAATAATCAAGTGGTTTCTACCATGTTCAACATCAAGACATTTATTCACATGGATAGAATCATACCATCTCGCGATAGGGACGAAGACCCTTGGTTGAGAACTCACTCTATTCTATGCTTTTCCCCGGCTATGATGGAGATCAATTTAACATGTAAAAGATTTCAGTACAATCACCATGCTATCAATTTTACTAATAAATATACGGTCACATAGTTCCACATTGTATTGATCTATGGCTATGTTTTTTCATCTCGTAGCTCCACTGTGTATTTTTTGTGGCTGCGATCAGTTCATATCATGGAGGTATGGATCCACATTATATCTCTGGTGGCCATATACTTAGTCATTATTTTCATGGATCCACAGTGTATTGGTCGCCAACCATACTTTGAGTCAACTCGTATTCTTAGCATAGGTATACCTGGCTCGGGAATGAAAACATATATTTATATTGTTCGATGGTTTTTTGCAGCTTCTACCAAGTTCTCCTAATACAACACCCTTGCATTGAACAATTTTAAAATTGTTTCGACCATTGGTTTCTCTTCTGACCTCACAATTTAGGGGGCATCTCTTACACATCAAAATGCCACACTTAAATGTTGCAAGTGTCACAAAGTGTCATATACATTTTGTTAAATGTCGCATGCACTTTTTCAAGTGTCATATGAACCTTACTAAGTATTGCATGCACTTTTCCAAGTGTTTCAACTCATTGACACCATGAAAAACATGTTCCATGATCCCTAATTCATGTTCGAGGAAGAAACCCGTCATTTCAAGGTCAGAAACATGCCTTTTACTTGGAAATTCGATCATTTTTTGGGCATTTATGAAGGATGGCACCCCCCTGTCCATGTATAGGGAGCATTGATGCTCCCCTTTCAATGTTAAGGGAGCGCCATTGGTGCTCTGTCTCTAACTTAGGGCGAGTGCCACTTTGGTAAGAGGAAAATATGGAGAATCTCACCTTTTCCTAAGGGACAACTCTAAAGAGATGAGGTTGCTTTTTCTCGAATCATATCCTATGGATATATCTTAGGATCAAGTATGAACTCATGGAACCATATCCTCAACCACTTCCCTAAATATCTCATGGTGGTTGAGCCTTCCAATCCTATAAATTGAAGGAATTTCCATGGTGAAAAGGGGGGAGATTTCAAGTGTCAAACCTTTTATCTTGAGAGAGGATAATCCATTAAAGCATCAACATTTTGATCTCAAGACTTTCATGCAAGGGATAGACGAGGAGAGCTGGAGAATATTGTGGCGACATCAACTTGATTTGTAAGTGCCTTCTTTTGGATTTCCATTTAATATTAACTTGGCCTATTCCTTTCATTGTGCTTTTCATTGTAATGTTTATACTTAAGTCAAATCAAGTACAGATAGATTTGGTTTTTATATAATGAAATCTAGTATAAGTTGGAAGGTTTTCTGTTTTTTTGCAAGTCTCTTTGATCACCGAAGAAATTGGAGCAGTGAGGAAAAGGGACGAAGCAACGAGAACAAACTTCAAGAAATAGGCAAGCCTCCCTCATTATATCTATAGGTTATTGAACTAGATCTATAAGGAAAGTAGCAACCATTTTTTTACTTCTGTCTTTGGACCAAAGAAGGGGTCTTGGTCCAAAGGGAAGCTTAACCTATCAGTAGGGTAAGATTTCTCATAACAGATAGGCCATCCTACCCTTGCCATGATATGAAGGAGAATCTTATTATTTCCACCATGTGAGAGAGGGATAATGAGGAGTATTGTGAGCTCAAAATCAGGAGAGTGTTGCACGGTCCCAAGGTATGTATCTTGTTGTACTTTCTTACATTTATAATACAGATCTGTGATATTTTCCCCTCCAATGTGTGTAATTCATGGTTATTCATGTTAAACATTGGTAGATCTAGTTTCCGTTGGGCAATTAGATTAAATCTTCTTGTAATATATTTCTTTTTGTGCCAAATAAGGTTTAGAGAGGTGTGTATCGTTTTCTGTGTGCAAGTGGATGATTGTAGGAGTTAGGAGTTGGATCTTGGAGCTGCATCACATTGGATCATGATTGGACAACCATTGATAAAAGGTAAGGCATGATTTCCTATATTGTTATCATAAATTGAACATATTTGTCTTAGATATAGACTAAAAATACATAGTTTTCTATCCCATAGTCTGTCACTAACCGAGCTAAGGTTAGTGAGAGGGATCACTTATCCATAGGAGAGTTTTTCTACGACACATTGTAAGGTGTTTCCATACCTTAAGGATATTTTGATAAATGAAGTGTGAGATTTTTTGAATATAATTTATTGTAATTCAAGTTTAAAGGTTAAGGATCATAACATTGAACCATTGTTGTTGAGTATCAATGGAAATGCTTTCCTGCTCAACATGAAAATCATAAAACTATTAACAAAAAAGGGGATTTTTGGTAATGGTTATCTTTTGGTGACAAAGACCATTTTGATTGTCTCCATTGAAGCTTAATTTCTCTCTCTACCAATGACCATATTTAGTGTAGTGATTAATTCTATGGTAGAAGATGCAATACTCCAATGAATGAGATAGCACTACATATTAGATTATACTTGGGCTAGAATTCCTCAAGGAGATGGAAGAGTGATTTTCCTAAATTAAGTATAAATTAAAAGTATCTCAAAACAAACATAAAGTTTTTTAAAATATCCACAATCTCCATTCTTCATGTTAATTTGTTGTCTCAATGATGGATCTGGTTCTAGATTCAAAATGCTAACATGAAGAATGGATACTATGGATCTTCCAAAAACTTTGAAAACTGCTCCCACCATAGAAAACTTGAATAATAAAACTCATTTAGATGTGCGTAGCACTTAGAGAGTTTAGAGTCAATGTTCATGTATTTCTTAGGGTGAATCCCTAGAAGAGTTTGTTGAGATTAGGGAGTTGCGCCAAGCTAGTTCTAAGATGTTGCAAATTGCATTTTGGGATTCGTGAGATAATGAAACCTTTTTCATATAGAATTACATTTCTCGCTAACATTAGAGCACATAATATTTTTCATGCTTCTTTTACCAATTAATATTATATATATGTTTTCTCTAATAAATACCCCCTCCCCCACCCTCATATGAGGGTGAGGGAGGGGGGATTTATTAGAGAAAACATATACAACTTGAATAATAAAACTCATTTAGATTTGAGTAGCACTTAGAGATTTTAGTGTCAACATTCATGAATTTCTTAGGGTGAATCCCTAGAAGAGTTTGCTGATATTAGGGAGTTGCGCCAAGCTAGTTCTAAGATGTTGCAAATTACATTTTGGGATTCATGATATAATGAGAACTTTTTCATGTAGAATTACATTTCTCGCTAGCATTAGAGCACATAATATTTTTCATGTTCTTTTTACCAATTAATATATGAATGGTTGTAATCATGTGATTATGATTTAGGTGGATCCAAATGTTATACATCCTCAATATGAAGTTCACATAATTTGCATTCGAGTATATTCATAGGTTAAGGTCTAGTGGGAAGACTACAAACTAAGTTAAGTTAAGTTAACCTTGGAGATGGGGGATGTCATGAGGACACAATATCGATTTCTTTTTAGATGTGAGGGCCATCATGATGGGGAATGTAGTACATGCTTTGTGCACCCTCCCATTTGGACATGGGTAATGCGTAGATATGATATACATATATAGTTTCAGAACTAACTCGAATCTTATGATGTTTTGTATAAGTGTTGATTCAAAGGTATATTATATCATAAATATTGTATAGATGTGATGTGTAACTATATAAATTCTTAATTTTGATGATCAAAGACTAAACCTTGCTAGAGAATATATGTGAATAACATATAGGCTATAATATGTTTATTTTTTCCTACATTTGAATCTCATATGCCGAGTAAGTATAATGTGATCAATGAAATGGATAAATATATATATAAAAAAAAAACACACACACAAATGGTAGGGAGTAAAGAGGAGTAATGACTTGTCTAGTGGTAAGGAAAAGGTGACATCCATTTCATTGAAACTTTAAGAATTGCAAATAGTAACTTGAGTCTTGACCATATGTTTCCTTGAGAGAATCCAACGCCTAACCTCTCTATGCATACTTACCAACAAACCTTGTTAGAGAATATATGTGAATACCATATAGGCTATAATATCTTTTTTTTTCCAACATTGACCCTCATATGATGAGTAAGCATAAAGTAATCAATGAAACGAGCAATTATAAAAGTGAATACACAAATGGTAGGGAGTAAAGAGAAGTAATCACTTTTCTAGTGTTAAGGGGAAGGTGACATCCATTTTACTGCAACTTTAAGAATTGCAAATAGTGATTTGACGATATGTTTCCTTGAGAGAATCCAACACCTAACCTCTCCATGCATACTTACCAACAAACCTTGCTAGAGAATATATGTGAATAACATATAGGCTATAATATGTTTTTTTTTCCTACGTTGACCCTCATATGATGAGTAATCNGTGTTGATTCAAAGGTATATTATATCATAAATATTGTATAGATGTGATGTGTAACTATATAAATTCTTAATTTTGATGATCAAAGACTAAACCTTGCTAGAGAATATATGTGAATAACATATAGGCTATAATATGTTTATTTTTTCCTACATTTGAATCTCATATGCCGAGTAAGTATAATGTGATCAATGAAATGGATAAATATATATATAAAAAAAAAACACACACACAAATGGTAGGGAGTAAAGAGGAGTAATGACTTGTCTAGTGGTAAGGAAAAGGTGACATCCATTTCATTGAAACTTTAAGAATTGCAAATAGTAACTTGAGTCTTGACCATATGTTTCCTTGAGAGAATCCAACGCCTAACCTCTCTATGCATACTTACCAACAAACCTTGTTAGAGAATATATGTGAATACCATATAGGCTATAATATCTTTTTTTTTCCAACATTGACCCTCATATGATGAGTAAGCATAAAGTAATCAATGAAACGAGCAATTATAAAAGTGAATACACAAATGGTAGGGAGTAAAGAGAAGTAATCACTTTTCTAGTGTTAAGGGGAAGGTGACATCCATTTTACTGCAACTTTAAGAATTGCAAATAGTGATTTGACGATATGTTTCCTTGAGAGAATCCAACACCTAACCTCTCCATGCATACTTACCAACAAACCTTGCTAGAGAATATATGTGAATAACATATAGGCTATAATATGTTTTTTTTTCCTACGTTGACCCTCATATGATGAGTAATCATAATGCACTCAATGAAATGGACTAATATAAAAGTGAATACACAAATATTAGGGACTAAATAGGACTAATGACTTTTCTAGTGTTAAGGGGAACATGGCATCCATTTCAATGCAACTTTAAGAATTGCAAATAGTGACTTGACCATATGTTTCCTTGAGAGAATCCAACACCTAACCTCTCCATGCATACTTACTATGCTTTCATAGAAATATACCTTTTGACATTATGCAGAGTTTACTTATTGCATTGTTACTCTTCTTCATTGAGATTAAAATATCATTATTATGTTGCACATGAGCATGAATCCATACGACCAAGGGTCGTGTCTTGTTACTCATTGTGTGTGCATGATGAGGAGAATATGAGCATTCATGTGATGTTATATGTATGTGATATCCTAGTTGAGTGGACAAGCTCAATATAAGTTGAATTTATGATCTTTCATTATTTTATCTATATGGAGTAATAAAAATGATGAGTAGAGATAGAGTAGGTATCATTAGTGTTTTAATGGTGTCCAATCGTGGTAGGTAAAAAAAAAGGATATAGAGATCTAGAGTAGTTTGCATTAGAATTTTAATTAGCATGTGAGAAAGAAGGATATGGACTCTTGTCTAGTGAGAAGGCTAGCTATGGATGATTGTACTAGTGAGTAAGATAGTAAGTTTTTGAAGTAATTTCTACAATATTATTTATGTGGATATTTTAGGTTATTGTGCTCTTTTTCTTTGAGTATATAGAAAAATAAATTTTCTGCGAATAATCATCGAGTTATGAGATTGTTCCTATGGGTGGAAATTCGCTTACTCTTTCCAATTCATAGCCTCGACTTGAGGGTGATATTCAGAGTGAGCACCTATGGTTGGATGGTAAATCCTATCCTTATAGCCAATCCAAATGCTTGATAATTATAACAAATAAGTGTTATTTTTATTTTGTATGTTATATTTGATAATATTTAAATGTGATAAATTTTGTGTAATGAATTAGTTTTGTAGTCAATTGCTTGAAAAGTGTTTTKKCTTTTKCAAATGGAGTTCTCGATGTAATTWTTGTTYTTTTTATATAAGARGGATGATCATGGYTCGAGTAATTTGGYATGGAATATKCATTACTTTAATTGAGTCATTACTAATTATTATAAGATTTTAGAAGTTGAGGGCTCAATATCTAATGCACTTGTGGAGGGATGTGCACTGTAGAGTTGAGTTAAGGTTGTTGAATCAATAATTTTGATTAAATAGAGAAGGTTAACTTGTTCCTTGATCTTCGAGGGAGGCGAAAAATATGTTACAACTTTGAAACGTCTTCACTTTCAAATTCAAATCTTCAGTTGAAAAATTTATTACCTTCAAAGTTAAAACATAAACAATACTCTATAATACTCTCTAAGAAAAAACCACCCAATGAGTAATCATTAAAGGGAGAATGATTAACCTTATTAATTTTGTTAATAAAAACTTATGGATGCAACTTTACACTTTATACCTCAGATACTCTCTACTATAATGCATTAATTATAAAGTCTAATATAATATAATCATTATAATAACAATCTCATTTAAAGTTTGTCAACTTATCATGATCATGAAGTGCAATAAATCATTATAATAACAATCTCATTTAAAGTTTGTCAACTTATCACAATCATAAAGTTCAATAAAGTTGAAATAGATCATTTGAGTTTATGAGTATTTTCCCCTTAAAATCTATCCAAAAAAAAATAACAAATGAATAAATTAAAGAAGATGATACTTGTGTTTTAATGTAAACATAAATTTAATTAATAGTTAGAGATTATATCAGATAAATTTTCTTCCTACCTTATGAACTTGAGCTTGGCTACTTCTTCATCACAGACCCTCTTGTTTTGTCTCAGCTAAAAAAGCAAAAGTATAAAGCACCACTAACATTATTGATTGGAAATTTAGATATTATTTCACCTAAAGAAGCAAAAGTCTAACGCACCACTAACATTAAAGTCTAGAGCACCACTAATATTATTGATTGGAAATTTGGATATTGTTTCACCTAAAGAAGCAAAAGTCTAAAACAACACTAACATTATTGATTGAAAATTTGAAATAGATCATTTGAGTTTATGAATATTTTTCGGTTAAAATCTATCCAAAAGAAAATAACAAATGAATAAACTAAAAAAAATGATACTTGTGTTTTAATGTAAACATAAATTTAATTAATTTTCTTCCTATTTTAAAGTTAGAGATTATATCAGATAAATTTCCTTCCTACCTTATTAACATAAGCTTGGCTACTTTTTCATCACGGACCCTCTTATTTTGTCTCAGCGAAAGAAACAAAAATATAGAGCACCACTAACATTATTGATTGGAAATTTGAATATTATCTCACCTAAAGAAGAAAAAGTCTAAAGCACCTCTAACATTAAAGTCTAGAACACCACTAACATTATTGATTTGAAATTTGGATATTGTTTCACCTAAAGAAGTAAAATTCTAAAACAACACTAACATTAACATTATTGATTGAAAATTTGAATTGAAACTAATGCTTAGTAGTAAACAAACCAATATACCATAACTTCTTTTTGAAAAAGAAACAAAAAATTATTAAACAAAATGCATGAACGTGATGAAAATCACTTACATTTCACATTACGAGATAAAAATCACTTACATTTCACATTTAAATGTATCCCATCTAACTATAAAGTAGCGACAGAAAGTAATGAATATTCCATGCCAAATTACTCGAGCCATGAATATTAGTGGGAGAAAGTCAACAGCTTGCGATAAAAATATTCTGGAGCTTTTGGAGGGTTAAATGACTTGGTACGTATTCATAAATTTTATTTAATTTTTCAAATTTATATTAGTAGTTAATAGGTAAAGGATAATTGTGTTTTAATTTTTATTAATTTTAATAAATTAAAAGAGTAAGAATATGGATTTTTTTTATTTAATTATAAATTTTCATAAGTTTAATGAGAATTTTCCTCATATAAATTTTAAATTTGAATAAAATAACAATAAAATAAATTTGAAAGATTCTTTATCTTAAAAAGCTAATCATTAAAAAAAATCTTTGATGCCATAAATAATATAAAAAATATAAAAAATGATTCCACATGTAATTACTTTATATTTTAAATAAAATATTGTCATTGGAAATCAGATTAATTTGTGATCTAAAACATGGTTCGTTTGCTACT
>SNQJ01S0005558.1:322344-338090 GCA_010110895.2 Picea sitchensis | reverse complement strand
ATCTAAATTAAAAATAAAAAAAAAATAGTTTTCTAGAAACTTTAAGATTATTTACTTTTAAAACTCATTATAAAATTAAGATTCTTTATTTATGGGTTCTTTTTCATGGATTAATTCATTGTTAAAGTACTCATTGAAATAATATATAATTTGTCCTTTTTGATCTAGGTTCATTGGGCCAACTTGATCTAGGTGGATATTAGTGGCCACCCACCTATTCCAAACGACTCCTCTTGACAATTTTTTTCAGCACGTTCTTTTGTAATTCTTTGTAATTGTAGGTTCTACACTTTCGGGGATGTTTGAATCCCTAGACAACTTCCAGGTGGAGATTAGTGGCCACCCACCTAATCCAACTCGATTATTTTGGAAGTTTTCATGTCAGTACATCTTTATGTACTTCCAGGGCCGTTTTGGGGCCCTAAACAGTGTTTTATGGCTTGCCACAGTCAAACCATAGATGGATACAAAGTTGATGACATAATGTGTAGTTCTCAAAAATATCTTTCCAACGAGCTATGAAGCGCCTAAAACGGAGGTCGTATGAAAAAGTTACGACCTTGGGAAGTTGAGGTACCAACTTACCCATCGGGGCCCATATAAATTTTGGTGATTCAACTCCTAGGGTTAGGTTTTTGGATGTCTACAATTTTTTCATTCATGAGTAATGTTAAAAAGGCCTTTGGAGCCTCATTGTAATTATTTTTCTCAGACGGATGCGCATAGCAGCCACATCTCTTCTCAAAGATAGCTACCACCATTCGAGCAAGTTGTTTTCAATTCTAGAGTTTTACATTTTCAACTTATTTTATTCATTCAATAGAAGTTATTGTTCACTGGATACCTATTGTTGTTATCTGTATATTTGTGTTATTGTATTCAGTATGTTATTCATTTCGTTCCGCTCATAAATCTAGATTAGTGGTATCAGAGTGGTCTTCTCTTCATTTATTTTTCTTTTTGTGTGTCCCCGACAAGATCTGGGTACAAGAATTTGGGACTCGAACTAGTTGATCCTTTGCAATATTGGTCGTTCCGAGCCCGAAAAAAACCCATGGGGGACGAGAAGAAATATGATGAGCCAGGAGATCCTTTGAAAATGTTGCTCGAGGAAGCCCTTGCACGACAAAGAAACGAAATGATCGACAACTTTGCACATATCCTTCGACAGTTGCCCACAAGAGACGTATCTTCATCAAGCGGCCATGTAACCCACTTCAAGGTACAAGTAAATTTTGATATTCCATTATTTGAAAGACCGATATATGAGGATGTTGTATATAAATGGTTGAATATGCTCGAAGGGTATTTTTCGGTCCACAATTTTTCCGACAGGGAAAATATTACTTTTGCACTCCTTAATGTCATACCCCATGTTAAGGATTGGTGGGATACTTACTCTATGAAAAGGTCCATAGAGGAATTTTCCATATTTGTGGTCGCCCACACATGGGATTCCTCTAGGGATTCCATTAAAGAATAATACTACCTTGTTGGAAGCTACGAGGACCAGTACACAAGATGGACCACGTTGTGTCAGGAAAGGGACCAGACAGTACCATATTTCACCAATATTTTCCATACCCTATGCACCAAATTGGGTATCGAAGACTCTAAACGACATCGGGTGCTCAAATACCGCGACTATCTGCATAGTTACATTCAAACATAAATGGAGTTTATGGACATCGCATCATTAGGTGCAACTTATAGATATGTTGTCAAGATCGAGTAGAAATTTAAGAAGAAGAGGCGAGAGTTTGGATCTGCAAACTCCTCATAGCCGAAGTAGGGAAAAGGTGGCCCCAACCCACAAAACAAGGGACAAAGCAAAGATGGCCACTCTCAGGACAACCAGTTCAAGCCGCAACATAAGAAAGGTAATGAGAAGTCAAAGAAGGACACATGAAAGTGGTGTGAATACCACATAATCCCTTGGCACAACACAAAAGAATGTCACTCCAAGCAGTCACTGGTGGCCAAGCTGAAAGCTTTCGAGTCAGAGGCAGATTCTAACTCTGAATCAAATCCAGAAGAAGGGAATCATATTATCAATGTTGAACCTATAACCACTGTCGCTACCACCAAATTCCATCCAAGCGAACTAGAAGAACTAGAGGAAGGGAAACACCTCTTTCACTCACATATGTGGGTAAAGGGGGATCCGCTTCATTTGATTGTCGATAGCGGTAATCAGAAGAAACTAATCTTAGTAGAGGTCGCCAAGCAGTTGGATGTGTCGATGACACCGCATTCGTATCCATACACCATCGACTGGCTTCGCCAAGGAAGAGATCTATGTGTCAGCCAATAATGTTGTATGCCCTACAACATTAAGCCCTTCAAAGATGAGGTATTTTGTGATATTTCTCCCCTTGAATTTTGTGATGTTCTTTTAGGACAACCATATTTGTGGAAGCGACATGTTGTGTATGAGTCTAGACCCCGCAATGTTATTATTACTTTGGGTAGACAATTG
Organism: Picea sitchensis; assembly: GCA_010110895.2. Classification (NCBI taxonomy): domain Eukaryota; kingdom Viridiplantae; phylum Streptophyta; class Pinopsida; order Pinales; family Pinaceae; genus Picea; species Picea sitchensis. The sequence continues at coordinate 335,611 of SNQJ01S0005558.1, read as the reverse complement.
TACATGATACCAGAGGTAGCGTCGCCTACCACTATTTCTTTAATCTTTGCTAAGCAATGCAGTAAGGTCATTTCACAGACCGAGAAGTTATTCTTCTTTGTGATCCATGCTCACAGTAAGAAGAAGGTCACCGCCACATCCGTGGCCTCTACACAAAGCCTCTCTTTGTATCAGAATCAAGTGGATGGGATCATGGAAGAGTACAAAGACATCATATCCTCACCCACCGGGGTACCAACTCACTGCAAATTCAAGCATCCAATTGATCTAACCCCCGATTCACCTATGCCTAATGGATCGGTCTATCATCGCTCACTGATGGAAAATGAAAAAATCAAGCATCAGATCCAAGAGCTACTTCAAAAGGGGCACATCAGACCCATCTTCTCCCCTTGCAGAAGCCAGATTGTCCTAGTGTTGAATAGAGACGAGACCTAGTAGATCTGCATTGATTATAGAGCATTAAACAAAATCATAGTCAGGAACTAGTACCCAATTCCCCGAATTGATGACATTCTTGACCAACTCAAGGTGGCAAAGTTCTTCAACAAGATTGACCTAAAGTCTAGCTCCCACCAGGTTCCCATTGAACCGACTGATGTATGGAAGACAACTTTCAAATCTAAAGAAGGTCTCTTCGAATGGCTGGTCATGCCCTTTGGATTAACAAATGCACCAACCACTTTCACGAGGTTGACGGATGATGTATTGAGACCCTTAACCAACTCTTTTGTGGTGGTATATCTAGATGACATCCTCATCTTCAGCATAACTTGGGAGGAGCAGATGCAACATATTTAACAGGTTTTGAGCACTCTACAGTAGCATAAGCTATATGCCAACTTGGAAAAATGATCCTTTGGCATGAACAAGGTCCAATACTTGGGCTACAATGTTGATGAGTATGGGGTACATGTGGATCCAACTAAGATTCAAGTCATCTGTGACTGGCCAGTCCCGACCACACTAACCGAGCTTTAAAGCTTCTTGGGACTTGCTAACTTCTACCGACGGTTCATGTTGGGATTCTCCCATATTGCATGAGCCCTCAACCAAGTGACCAAGGGCGGTGGCAGGGAAAATTTTGCACGGGGGAATGCACAACAACAAACATTTGATGATCTGAAGCATTCCTTGTGCTCCTCTATAGTACTATCTTTACCTGATCTGCAACAACCATTCGAGATTGAGACTGATGCATTTGACTATGTTGTAGGCTCAGTTCTCACTCAACATGGTCATCTAATAACATACCATAGTGAGACACTCTCAGATACCATCCGAAAATACCCCACCTATGACAAGGAAATGTATTCCACAGTGAAAGCCTTTCATCAATGGAAACATTACATTCTAGGAAAGGAGACAATCATCCACACTGATCACAAGCCTCGACAATTCATACAAGCACAAGGGAAGTTGCAAAATGACCACCATCAAAAGTGGTCCACATACCTGCAACAATTCCATCTCAACATCAAGTATAAGACATGGAGCACAAATTGTGTCATTGACTGCCTCAGTCGACCTCCTATGGTTTCACTCACCACCGTGCTCCATTCCTGTGGGAATGAGGCATATAAGTGGCCCTAACTTTATCAGCAAGATCCTGACTTCACCACCACCTATCAGCTCTTGGGTACAGGTGCGGATGTCACCAATTTTCACATTCAGAATGGAATGTTATGCCATCTAGGCCATCTTTGTGTTCCTACAAGAAAGCGTGCAAATTTGAGTTGGGAGGCTCACTATAGTCGGATGGCAGGACATTTTTGTCGTGGAGAAAGTTTTGGTCATTCTACAAAAACATTTTTATTGGCCAAAACTTCGACAAGACGTCAGCAAGTATATCAGATCTTTCACAGCCTATGTCATTGCCAAGCCATCCATCAAGAAGCAAGGCTTATACACCCCTCTTCCTACTCCCGAGAGGCCTTTGGAATTCATCTCAAGGGATCACATGTCTAGCCTTCTGTCCATCAAGAAAGGAAATGATTACATATCTGTGGCGGTTGATTGGTTTTTGAAGATGGCCATTATTACAGCCTGCAAAAAGAGCATCACGGTGACAGATACTACCAAGCTCTTCTTTGAATGAGTGTGGGTCCATTTTGCAATACCACATACCACCATCTTCGATTGGGAAAATAGGTTCCTCAACACATTTTGGTCAAGTCTCTAGTCATTTTTGGACACCAAGCTCACTAAACCATTGCCTTCCACCCTTAAACCGATGGCCAAATAGAGGTCATCAATTGGATGATTGTGCACATCGTGTGCATGTATAACTATAAGCATCCATGTACATGGGATGAGAGTCTTCCCTATGTTCAACACCACTACAACAGGGCTCTCCATAGCTTCACCGACCATAGCCCCTTTCAGGTGGGGCTCAGATTCCGACCCTTGGGTCCCATTGATGTTACACTACCTCTTGCAACCACATAGACAGATTCTTCCCATGTTCATTCTGAGGCCGAAAAATCCACCAGATTCATTGAGCGGATTCAGCACATCCGCCAACAGGTCCATGAGATTTTGCAGAAAACCAATACTAAGTACAAGCAACGCCATGATCAACATCGGGTACAACACAAATTTTAGGTGGGAGACAAGGTCTGGTTACATTTGTAGAAAGAACGCATTATAGGGCCCCATCGTAATCTTTTTCCACTTCACTATGGGCCTTACACTATCACCAAGATTGTGTGTGACAATGCTTTTGAGCTCAACACTCCCCCAATCCTTGGTTAGGACCCAGTGTTCAATGTGGACCTCCTCTGACCATATTTTCCACCATTATTAGACACCTCAGAGATCATAGAATAGTTGGCACCAACATAGCTCAACCTTTAATGCATAGAAAAGGCATCCACTGATCATATAGTGGACACACGGGTCAAGGGAACTCGCTAGCAGAGGATCCATCTTTATCAGGTTGTCAAGGTAGGGAAGCTCTTACACCAAGGTAAGTGGCTCACCCAGAGCCAAATTTAGCAGAAATTTCCAAACCTGATGGAGGCACTCAATGCAATGGATACCATTGCTTCCTAAGGGGGGGGGGGACTGATCTAAGTGCATATTGGTGGCCACCCACCTATTCCAACTGACTCCTCGACATTTTTTTCAGCACATTCTTCGATAATTCTTTGTAATTGTTGGTTCTACACTTTCAGGGTTGTCTGAAGCCCTACACAACTCCCAGGTGGATATTGGTGGCGCCCACTTAATCCAATTGGATTATTTTGGAACTTTTCATGTCAGTACATCTTTATGTACTTCCAGGGCCGTTTTGGGGCCCTAAATAATGTTTTTTTGGCTTGCCACAATCAAACTGTAGATGAAGTCAGAGTTTGACGGAATAATGTGTAGTTCTCGAAAATACCTTTCCAATGGGCTATCACACGCTTGAAAATGGATTTCTTAGGAAAATGTTACAACCCTGGGAAGTTATGATACCAACTTACCCATCGGGGCCCACATAACTTTTGGCAATTCATCTCATAGGGTTAGTTTTTTGAATGTCTAGGGTTTTGAAATTCATGAGTAATGTTAAAAATTCCTCTGGAGCCTCATTGTAATCATTCTGCTCGGACGGATGCACTTAGTAGCCACATCTCTTCTCAGAGATAACTACCACCATTCGAGCATGTTTTTTTCAGTTCTGCAGTTTTACAATTTCAACCTATTTTATTCATTCAATAGAAGTTATTGCTCACTGGATATTTGTTGTTATTCTCTATATCTTTGTGTTATTGTATTCAGTTTATTATTGATTTCTTTCCGCTCATAAGTCTGAATCACAACCACATTACATGGGGGGACCATTAGGTCAATATCAATATATAGGAGGTCCATTTGTTCAATCACAGTACATGGGTGGAAAACTAGGTCATCCACTGCACATGGTTGGAAAATCAGGACAACCACCTTACATGGGTGGAAAACCCAGGAAATCATTGTACATGGGGGTACTTTTAGGTCAACCACCATAAATGGGAGGACCATCTATTTTTACCATCTCGCCACAACCTGGATATGGTCCTATTGGTTTTCCCGTGCCACATGGTTACCCCCAGTATCCACAGGAAAACTAACAACTTCCATTTTTTTCTACGTTAGATCTACTAGATCTATCACGTTTGACAAACGATCCCATTCAACATGCCCCCTTTTGGCCCTCCATCCCTACCAAATGATTGTCCGACATCCCAAAATTCGACAGAAAACCTGGGGAAGGTCCTAACAATCATGTTATGAATTTTTGTTGATGGTGTTCTTCAAACTCTTTGATGGATGACTCCATTCGTCTAAGGATTTTTCAGAGAGCACTTACAGGTGCAACATCCAAATGGTATATTGAGTTGTCGTGTAACTCCTTTGTCAACTTTAATTCTCTTTCTATGGCTTTCTTGACGCATTTCCAGTTTCCTATATGGTATGAGACCGGTACAAAGATTTTGACCTCACTCAGACAATATTCTTCCACCCACATGTATGTTCATATTCATGAGTGGAGGCGACATAAATGGTTGATTAAAGCTCCAATTCTGGACCAAATCCTCGTGGATTGGTTTACAAATTCACTATTGCCACCCATTGTCTGCGATGTTTCCATGGGAGGTGTTGTTATTGAGAAGCGGGCTATGAATCATGCTCAATATTTGGACTTGGTATATTTCGAGTCTGGCACACTTTAGGATCTAATCCCTCATGATCCTCGCCCATCAAATGATCCGACAAGACTTTCTCTGGAACTAGGTTCCATTTTGAACACCAAAACTACTTCCACTCCTACTCATACCTCTAAGGTGAATGCGGTCCAATCCATTTCATCTCATCAACCAGGAGGTAAGAAGAGGAATAAGGGTAAATCCAAGAAATATTCTAACCAACAATATACTACAAAGACTGTTGATACTCAACCGAATAGGAAATATAAGTTTCCTTTCATTATTTGTACGAAGGACCAATACATGAAATATTTCCCTCGTCAACAGGAAGTCAATAACTTTTTGAAAAGTACCTCCCTACCCGCAATGTTAACTAACCCTTTCCCAGATCAGCAACAACATCTGGTTGCAAAAAATCCTTCCCTTCCGCAAGAGGGCAGCGCAGGTCATTCCCACCATGGGGATGCTTCCTCAAGCACCTCTCAAGTCTATATGTGTAAGGAGGCAGTTAATTTAACGACCCAAGAAAATACTTATGACACTCTTCCAAGTATTCATGCTAATGTAAAGGCTATCAATCAACCCTCCAAATCCACTCCTTCCATATTCCACGCCTCTTCAAATTGAGAGGCCAATTTCTGACATAGTGTTGCGCACTCCCAAGGGCACAATTCGAAAAAAGACCTTTAATCCAAGTGCCTGCGCCGCCCAAAACTACAATATTGTTGAATATTTGGCTCAAGCACCTTATGTTATGTCAACCCTCAAAGTTCTACATAACTGTCCAAGTCAATGCAGAATCCTGTTGTTAGCCATTGGAGCTATGGATCTAGAGGAATCGAATCTGATTACCTTTAATCTAGACTATTTCAAGGAGAGGCTCTCCCACCACTTAGCATTCCAAATTCAAATTTTGTTTGGTGGAAAGAAAATCCATCGCATTGTTTTGGATCAAAGAACCTCCACCTATGTCATGTCTTTGCCTTGTTGGAAATCCATTGGTTCTCCTAAACTTAACCAATCTCCTACCACCCTCAAAGCATTTTATGGACATGGTTTCCAACCTCACAGAGTCTTGCAATATTTCATTGCGACATTGAAGGGTAAAAACCATTTCAGTCGATATTGAAGTGGTTGACACGCTCCTCGATTACATTTTGTTACTTGGTCGTAGTTGGTTCTATGCAATGACTGCCATCACATTTTCATTGTTTCGTATTTTACAATTTCCCCATCAAGGGAAAATTGTCACTATTGAGCAACTAGACTATTGCACTCCAGATCTCCACGATTTTGTAGAAAATAATGTCCCTTTTCTAGGTTCCAGTCTTGGGTATGAGTGTAGGATTCAGTCTCCTTAAGGATTCCTTGCTCATGGGGATTTTTCCTTTGCCTCCTCTTAACAACATGCAGGTTTCCATGTTAAATATGATTTCGACTCAGGTGCAACAATCCCTAGAATCACTTGATCCTTTGGTAGTACCTAGTCTTCATGAGCGCATGCCATTGCCTCTGTTAAGCTCATTAAAAAATGAAATAGAACCCCCTCCATACACTTTGTTAGATGTCGCATGCACTTTGTCAATTGTCATATGCACCTTACTAAGTGTTGCATGCATGTTTCCAAGTGTTTCCACTCATTGACACCATGAAAAACATGTTCCATGATCCCTAATTCATGTTCGAGGAAGAAACCCATCATTTCAAGGTCAGAAGCATGCCTTTTACTTAAAAATTCAATCATTTTTGGGGCATTTATGAAGGTTGTCTCCCCCCTGTCTATGTATAGGGAGCATCAATGCTCCCCTTTCCATGTTAAGGGAGCACCATTGGTGCTCTGCCTCTAACTTAGGGCGAGTGCCACTTTGGTTAGAGGAAAATATGGAGAATCTGTCCTTTTCCTAAGGGACAACTCTAAAGAGACGAGGTTGGTTTTTCTCGACTCATATCCTATGGATCTATCTTAGGATCAAATATGAACTCATGGATCCATGTCCTCAACCACTTCCCGAAATATCTCATGGTGGTTGAGCCTCCCAATCCTATAAATTGAAGGCATTTCCATGGTGAAAAGGGGGGAGATTTCAAGTGTCAAACCTTTGATCCTAAGAGAGGATAATCCATTAAAGCATCAACATTTTGATATCAATACTTTCATGCAAGGGATAGATGAGGAGAGCTTGGAGAATATTGTGATGACATCAACTTGATTTGTAAGTGTCTTCTTTTGTATTTCCATTTAATATTAACTTGGCCTATTCCTTTCATTATGTTGTTCATTGTAATGTCCATGCTTAAGTCAAATCAGGTACAAATAGATTTGGTTTTTATATAACAAAATCTAGTATAAGTAGGAAGGTTTTCCATTTTTTTGCAGGTCTCTTTGATCACTGAAGAATTGGAGCAACAAGGAAAAAGGATGAAGCAACGAGAACAAACTTCAAGAAATAGGTAAGCGCCCCTCATTATATCTATAGTTTATTGAACTAGATATATAAGGAAAGTAGCAACCATTTTTTTACTTCTATCTTTGGACCAAAGAAGAGGTCTTGGTCCAAAGGGGAGTTTAACCTGTCAGTAGGGTAAGATTTCTCATAACAGGTAGGCCATCCTACCCTTGCCATGATATGAAGGTGAGTCTTGTTATTTCCACCATGTGAGAGAGCGATAAGGAGAAGTATTGGGAGCTCAAAATCAGGAGAGTGTTGCATGGTCCCAAGGTATGTATCTTGTTGTACTTTCTTACATTTATAATACAGATCTATTATATTTTCCTCTCCAATGTGTGTAATTCATGGTTATTCATGTTAAACATTGGTAGATCTATTTTCCCCTGGGCAATTAGATTAGATCTTCTTGTAATATCTTTCTTTTTGTGCCAAATAAGGTTGAGAGAGGTGTGTCTCATTTTCCGTGTGCGGGTGGATGATTGTAGGAGTTAGGAGTTGGATCTTGGAGCTGCATCACCTTGGATCATGACTGGACAACCATTAATAAAAGGTAAGGCATGCTCTCCTATATTGTTATCATAAATTGAACATATTTGTCTTAGATATAGAGTGAAAATACATAGTGTTCTATCCCACAGTCTATCACTAACTGAGCTAAGGCCAATGAGAGGGATCACCTATCCATAGGAGAGTTTTTCTACAACACATTGTAAGGTGTTTCCATACCTTAAGGGTATTTTGATAAATGAAGTGTGAGATTTTTTAAATATAATTTATTGTAATTCAAGTTTAAAGGTTAAGGATCATAATATTGAACCATTGTTGTTGAGTATAAATGGAAACACTTTCCTGCTCATCATGAAAATCATAAAACTATTAACAAAAAAGGGGGTTTTTGGTAATGGTTATCTTTTGGTGACAAAGACCATTTTGATTGTCTCCATTGAAGCTTAATTTCTCTCTCTACCAATGACCTTATTTAGTGTAGTGATTAATTCTATGGTAGAATATGCAATAGTCCAATGAATGAGATAACACTACATATTGGATTATACTTGGGCTAGAATTCCTCAAGGAGATGGAAGAGTGATTTTCCTTAATTAAGTATAAATTAAAAGCATCTCAAAACAAACATAAAGTTTTTAAAAATATCCACAATATCCATTCTTCATGTTAATTTGTTGTCTCAATGATGGATCTGGTTCTAGGTTCAAAATGCTAACATGAAGAATGGATACTATGGATCTTCCAAAAACTTTGAACACTGCTCCCACCATAGAAAACTTGAATAATAAATCTCATTTAGATTTGAGTGGCACTTAGAGAGTTTAGAGTCAACGTTCATGTATTTCTTAGGGTGAATCCCTAGAAGAGTTTGTTGAGATTAGGGAGTTACGCCAAGCTAGTTCTAAGATGTTACAAATTGCATTTTGGGATTCATGAGATAATGAGACCATTTTGATGTAGAATTACATTTCTCGCTAACATTAGAGCACATAATATTTTTCATGTTTCTTTTACCAATCAATATTATATATATGTTTTCTCTAATAAATCCCCCCTCCCCCGCCCTCATATGAGGGCAGGGGAGGGACAATTTATTAGAGAAAACATATATAACTTGAATAATAAAACTCATTTAGATTTGAGTAGCACTTAGAGAGTTTAGAGTCAACGTTCATGTATTTCTTAGGGTGAATCCCTTGAAGAGTTTGTTGAGATTAGGGAGTTGCGCCAAGCTAGTTCTAAGATGTTGCAAATTGCATTTTGGGATTCATGAGATAATGAGACCTTTTTCATTTAGAATTACATTTCTCGCTAACATTAGAGCACATAATATTTTTCATGTTCCTTTTACCACTTAATATATGAATGGTTGTAATCATGTGATTATGATTTAGGTGGATCCAAATGGAGAGTTTTGAACTATACCTTTATACATCCTCAATATTAAGTTCACATAATTTTCATTCGAGTATATTCATAGGTTAAGGTCTAGTGGGAAGACTACAAACTAAGTTAAGTTAAGTTAACCTTGGAGATGGGGGATGTCATGAGGCACAATATCGATTTCTTTTTAGATGTGAGGACCATCATGATGGGGAATGTAGTACATGCTTTGTGCACCCTCCCATTTGGACATGGGTCATGCGTAGATATGATATACATATATAGTTTCAGAACTAACCCGAATCTTATGATGTTTTGTATAGGTGTTGATTCAAAGGTATATTATGTCATAAATATTGTATAGATGAGATGTGTAACTATATAAATTCTTATTTTTGATGATAAAAAACTAAAACCTTGCTAGAGAATATATATGAATAACATATAGGCTGTAATATGTTTATTTTTTCCTACATTTGACTCTCATATGATGAGTAAGTATAATGTGATCAATGAAATGGATAAATATAAAAAAAAAAAAAAATTACACAAATGGTAGGGAGTAAAGAGGACTAATGACTTGTCTAATGGTAAGGATATGGTGACATCCATTTCATTGAAACTTTAAGAATTGCAATAGTAACTTGAATCTTGACCATGTTTCCTTGAGAGAATCCAACACCTAACCTCTCCATGCATGCTTACCAACAAACCTTGCTAGAGAATATATGTGAATACCATATAGGCTATAAAAAAAAAAATCCTACATTAACCCTCATATGTAGGGTAAGCATAAAGTAATCAATGAAATGAGCTATTATAAAAGTAAATACACAAATGATAAGGAGTAAAGAGAAGTAATGACTTGTCTAGTGTTAAGGGGAAGGTGACATCCATTTTACTGCAACTTTAAGAATTGCAAATAGTTATTTGACCATATGTTTCCTTGAGAGAATCCAACACCTAAACTAACCTTGCTAGAGAATATATGTGAATAACATATAAGCTAAATATGTTTTTTTTCCCTCATATGATGAGTAATCATAATGCACTCAATGAAATGGGCTAATATAAAAGTGAATACACAAATATTAGGAACTAAATAGGAGTAATGACTTGTCTAGTGTTAAGGGGAACATGACATCCATTTCAATGCAAATTTAAGAATTGAAAATATTGACTGACCATATGTTTCCTTGAGAGAATCCAACACCTAATCTCTCCATGCATACTTACCATGCTTTCATAGAAATATACCTTTTGACATTATGCAAAGGTTACTTATTGCATTGTTACTCTTTTTCATTGAGATTAAAATATCATTATTATGTTGCACACGAGCATGAATCCATACAACCTAGGGTCGTGTCTTGTTGTTATTCATTGTGTGTGCATGATGAGGAGAATATGAGCATTCATGTGGTGTTATACGTATGTGATATCCTAGTTGAGTGGACAAGCTCGAGATAAGTTGAATTTATGATCTTTCATTATTTTATTTGTATGGAATAATAAAAATGATGGGTAGAGATAGAGTAGGTAGCATTAGTGTTTTAATGGTGTCCAATCGTAGTAGGTAAAAAAAAAATATAGAGATCTAGAGTAGTTTACATTAGAATTTTAATTAGTATGTGAGAAAGAAGGATATGGACTCTTGTCTAGTGAGAAGGCTAGAAGGCTAGTTATGGATGATTTTATTGGTGAGTAAGATAACAAGTTCTTTAAGTAATTTCTACAATATTATCTATGTGGATATTTTAGGTTATTGTTTTCTTTTGCTTTGAGTATATCGAAAAATGATTTTTTTGCAAATAGCCATTGAGTTATGAGATTGTTCTTATGGGTGGAAATTCACTTACTCTTTCCAATTCATAGGCTCGACTTGAGGGTGATACTTAGAGTGAGTACCTATGGTTGGATGGTAAATCCTATCCTTATAGCCAATCCAAATACTTGATAATTATAACAAATAAGCGTTATTTTTATTTTGTATGTTATATTTGATAACATTTAAATGTGATAAATTTTGTGTAATGAATTAGTTTTGTAGTCAATTGCTTGAAAAGTGTTTTTTCTTTTGCAAATGGAGTTCTCGATGTAATTTTTGTTTTTTTTATATAAGAGGAATGATCACGGCTCGAGTAATTTGGCATGGAATATTCATTACTTTAATTGAGTCATTACTAATTATTATAAGATTTTAGAAGTTGAGGGCTCAATATCTAATGCACTTGTGGAGGGATGTGCACTGTAGAGTTGAGTTGAGGTTGTTGAATCAATAATTTTGATTAAATAGAGAAGGTTAACTTGTTCCTTGATCTTCAAGGGAGGTGACAAATATGTTACAACTTTGAAACGTCCTCACTTTCAAATTCAAATATTCAGTTGAAAAATTTATTACCTTAAGAATTAAAACATAAAAAGTACTCTATAATACTCTCTAAGAAAAAACCACCCAATGAGTAATCATTAAAGGGAGAATGATTAACCTTATTAATTTTGTTAATAAAAACCTATAGAACCAACTTTACACTTTATACCTCAAATACTCTCTAATATAATGCATTAATTATAACTTCTAATATAATGTAATCAATATAATAACAATCTCATTTAAAGTTTTCCAACTTATCACTATAAGAAGTGCAATAAAGTTGAAATAGATCATTTGAGTTTATGAATATTTTCCGGTTAAAATCTATCAAAAAAAATAACAAATGAATAAACTAAAGAAAATGATACTTGTGTTTTAATGTAAACATAAATTTAATTAATTTCCTTCCTACCTTAAAGTTAGAGATTATATCAGATAAATTTCCTTCCTACCTTATTAACTTAAGCTTGACTACTTTGTCATCACGGACCCTCTTGTTTTGTCTCAGCGAAAGAAACAAAAGTATAGAGCACCACTTAACATTATTGATTGGAAATTTGGATATTATCTCATCCAAAGAAGCAAAAGTCTAAAACACCTCTAACATTAAAGTTTAAAGCACCACTAACATTATTGATTGGAAATTTAGATATTGTTTCACCTAAAAAAGTAAAATTCTAAAACAACACTAACATTAACATTATTGATTGAAAATTTGAATTGAATCTAATGCTTAATAGTAAGCAAACCAATATACCATAACTTCTTTTTGAAAAAAAAACGAAAAATTATTAAACAAAATGCATGAACGAGATGAAAATCACTTACATTCCACATTACGAGATAAAAATCACTTACATTTCACATTTAAATGTATCCCATCTAACTATAAAGTAGCTAGACAGAAAGCATTTCACATTTAAATGTATCCCATCTAACTATAAAGTAGCGACAGAAAGTAATGAATATTCCATGCCAAATTACTCGAGCCATGAATATTAGTGGGAGAAAGTCAACAGCTTGCGATAAAAATATTCTGGAGCTTTTGGAGGGTTAGATGACTTGGTACGTATTCATAAATTTTATTTAATTTTTCAAATTCTTATTAGTAGTTAATAGGTAAAAGGATAATTGTGTTTTAATTTTTATTAATTTTAATAAATTAAAAGATTAAGAATATGGATTTTCTATACTTAATTATAAATTTTAATAAATTTAATAATTAAAAATATGATTTTTTTCATATAAATTATAAATTTGAATAAAAGAAAAATAAAATAACAATAAAATAAATTTGGGAGACTCCTTATCTTAAGAAACTAATCATTAAAAAAAATCTTTAATATTATAAATAATATAAAAAATAATTCCACATGTAATTACTCTATATTTTATTTATTGGAAATCAGTCTAATTTGTGATCGGAGGGTTCATTAACTACCTAATCTATTTGTTTTATTTTTCTTTTTTATTTTTATTTTAGTGAATTGAATTATCTTAAAATATTCAAAATCTTTAATAACAAAATTTGATAATCAAAGATTTTATTAATCACATATAATTATAACTCTTGACAAAATTTTAAGTTTGATAATCAAAGATTTTATTAATTAAATATAATTATAACTTTTGACAAAATTCCTATGCGGAAGAAGTTTTGTAAAAAAAAAGTTTTCTTATTAATTTTTTTTTATTGATTGTGGCATAACCCATCATAACTCAAATTGTCAAGTATTTTTGATGGTTACATCTATCACTAGTTGCTATTTATTAATGCTAGCTAACTCATTATTTTTATTCAAGGAAAACCAACCACCTGAAATGACCCACTATGGTCCATTAGGAGGTAGACTTTCACTCAAGGCCTAGAAGATTCAGCC
>SNQJ01S0005558.1:292171-307188 GCA_010110895.2 Picea sitchensis | reverse complement strand
GAAACGGTGCCAAAAATGTTATCGAACAATTTGTACTTATGTCAAATCCCCACAAAAGTAAGTCAAATTGGCGTAACAACAGGATAACCTACCACTATCAGCTTAGTAGAAAATATCCACTTTTAGGGATGGATGAGGATCAACCCATGGGAAGTGTCCTCGGTAACCTAAAGGCTGGGAAATATAAATATTTGGTCAATATATACCCCCCTCTCATTGCTTATGCAATTCAAAGGTCTATGTCTATGAAATTGATGCAAGGAAAAGAGTTTGTGTACCTGCCTGGAACAAGAACAATATAGCATATATATATAGCAATTTCAAAGTACCAAAATTATAGTAGAGCCTTAGCAGACAATAGGCAATGTAAATATGTGGTGGCTGAATTAAAAATGCACCAAATTACTAATTTACAAAAGCAATTAATCTTTTGTAATAGCGACAAGAAATACAACTCAGAATAGCATGAAAGTACATTGAAAACTTAGCATTCATTCAATAGATCAATTAACACTTTATAAAATCAATTTTTGAGCATGTTAAGTTAATGTTAGATTAGTGTATGTAATTAAATTCCAAGGTTTTAGATGGTTGTAGCAATGTTTTGTAACAGCAGCAGCATAATTAGTAGATCTGTCTAATCTAGGGTTAGTAAAAGTTAGTAGAAGCTTAGGAGAATAGAATGTAAGAGTAGTTTGATCAACTCCTTCACAAGATAGAGCAAGTAGACAAGTGCATTTTGGGCTATGGGGTCATTTACAACAGAAACAAAACTTGGAGAAATAAATGATAATATTTTCTAAGGATGGAGAGATAAACTCTTGAGGTGTTGGCACTTCAAGGCCCCAAGCTTTGAATCTCAAAGATGGAATGTTGGCTAGAGTGCAAGCTCTTTTGGACTCTAGTAAATTCATCTTCTCCTTGGACACTTGAAATATATTTGCAACAAGACACTAGAATAGGAATCCTAACATGACATCACTTTAGGGATTTAGGAACCTAATCTAGACAAGATTCTCTTCACAATTCAATAAGTGGAAAGAATTAGAGAGAGGAAGAAACACCTTATGTCCCTCTCCTAGTGTTTAAGCAAGAAATATCATAATATTCAACATGAACAAGTAAAATTTATCATAACCATTGAAAGCATGAAAAGACATTACAGATTTTACTTACTTCACCAATAATAATCAAACATAAAACACCTAATCGCAAAAATTTCCACCAAAAATCATCAAGAAGCATCCAAAGCAAGTACTCCAAGAGGTGCACACTAGTAATTTCAGCCAAGTATGCCACTAGGGAGAAAATTCTAGACTTGTCCTCTTGTGTGAGGAATAATTTTGTGTAAAATGATTTTCCAAAGGTGTATTTATATCATCTTTTGGCCTAAAAATGTAAATATCAAAACAAAAGGGTCGACCTTACAAAATTTCCATTTTAATTACAAATTATAAAAACTCACATCTAAATATCCCTCAAATGGTGACATCATGCCCTTCTAGGGTGACGTTAGGCTCCCACAGTGAAGTGTTTGGAAAGGGAAGYGCAATGTTAGGCCTCCAAAGTCCCTCCATCAAGTCGGACATGCCAAAACATCACGTCAAGTCCTCCTCCATCAAAACCCTAGTCTCCTCTATGACATTAGTTGCTAGCTAGATGACGTCCAAGCCTCCAAAGGCTAGCRTCCAAGTGGAGAAGGATGGGAGCTGGTCTCCTAGCCATGCCAAAGTGCCTCCAAAGGAAATGACATCCTTCTTCAATGTGAAATTGGTGATCACAAGCATGCCCCAGATATGGATTCTCTACATCTATMCTTGGGTTCAAAAGCCTCATGAAGGTTTGAACGAAGTCATCTCCTMATGAATACATTTCCACTAGGAAAGGTCCTGCAAAAAYAAATAGATACGCCCTCCAAGGGTCCATAATTCAGAATAATAATTCCAAGTAAGCCAAATATAATAATAGAACCACACAAACATGTTCATTAAACCCCTMTTTTCAAACTAAACAAATGCTCAAATACCTTATACAATTTATCAAATTTAGGTGTGGGAGGGGTGTTAAGGCATCCTATTGGGCCAGTCAATCCCCAAGTCAAAAGGGACCTATCTAAGCCATGTATGAGTATGAGGCGAAGTGGGGTAATACTTTTTCACATGGGGTTCATGACATACAAGGGTTCGTATTGTGTCATTTATGGGTGCCTTTGTAGAGGGTCTGTTTCCCTTTGTCCGCGATGCAACATTTTTCCAAGCCCATTTTCCATTATTTTATTAAAGTTTTCCCAAGTTGAAGAAATTTGGAGGGGCACTAAACTAAGCAATCAAAATAAATCCCACACACACTCTACCTTTGTCACACTTGATCATGCTTTCCCAAGTTGAAGACAATAAGGGGCACTAAAAGGAAATGCATAGCACACATATGCTCTACCTTGGTTGGCATGATTGATTTATTAGTTATTCATTTTATGGGTCCCTCATTTTTTCCTATAATCATTTCATTCCTATCAGGATCCCTAGGAGATCATCTCGAAAGTTTATTATTAGATTTTATCTTTTTCTAGTTACATTTACCAATAGGCCTTCAGCCCCTTCTTCCCATGAAATGAGGTATAATCCCTTCTTGTGTCAGTGCACCCAAAAACCCAAAAGATGAGGAGTCAAAATGGGAGAAGTATGGAAAATGATAAGTATGATTGGGGATGGTACGATGAATTTTCAAGGAACCCCCCAGTAGCACCCTATTCCTGAGGGTGACCAACTTACTATAATGTAATACACCCACCAAGGTTAAATAAGGGAAAGAGTATAATTTTCAAGCAAACATTATGTAATCAAGAAAGAATTATTTGCAACACATTCAAATGCTTCCTTTATTAGTGTCACACTTACCATGACACTGGACTTATTACCTCATGAAGCAATATTTTTTGTCCTCTAGGGCCAGGTCGGTGTGATGGATGTTTCTCTGTTGTTGATGATGTATGGTGATGCATCAATGAATAGGAGGGGACCTACAGGGCTATGCTAGTCAATCTGTCCCTCGGCACTCCGTGTCTGCTACTTATGGGCCTCGATACATGATATCCTTAGCTACCCCTAGTCTGAGAGGGGTAACAGTACCCATACCTTTCCATACTTAACACTTTCCATATATTTTCCTTTTATTGTATTATCTTTTGGAAATGGTTGTTACATGTATCCCAAAAGGTTCTTTACTTCATTCTCCGATGAGAAGAAGGGGCTTGAATGCATAAGGTTGATGCAGCTACAAAAATAATGCAAAGATCATGTTATAAATTCAAAATGAAAAACAAAAATAAAGGGATATGAATGATAAATCAAAAGAAAACTAAGCTTGATCTCTACCCCCTCATTATGAGGCCATCACCCCAAGTCATAATGCAATGAATGCATATCTAAAGAAAGGAGTTAATTGAGTTATCCTAATGCAATAAATGCATAAACCTAAAAAGGAGCTTGCAAAGAAAACAAATGAATATCAAAAGGAAGGATAAGAGGTGGAAAGAAACAATGTTTAGGAAAGAGTAACTCAATGCATTAAGCACTCCCTCTATAAAAGTGCTCATGGAGATGAGCATCACACGTGGCCTTGCATGTCAATGACACCATGACCATGAATTAAACCCCAGGACATACCACTCACTCACACTTACACTTTAATGGGTTTCTTGGGAAATAATCCTCTACCTAGGTACTAGCACACCTAATAGGGTTCTATGATGATCCTCCCATACGTAAACATGGAAAATTGTCTAAAGTCATAAGCTACTGTGAAGTTTGAAGAAGATACCTAATGTGAACTACTTACGTGGCTTTTACATTAAAATGTAACTCACTTTTTATGATTCTAATTACTCTTTTAGACATGATGGTTGGTCTCACTTGATTCTCTAATCCCTTTCTTGATGATGATGCACAATCAAACATGGCACTATGGAGGACGTTTTTGATGATTCTCCCACACTTCATGGAGGAAGTTTCATATTGTATGGAGGTTGTTTGAGCCTCGATGATGAGCGTTGGACCATGTGATGACTTGGCATTCCTCTTCACACCCTTCGGTACACCTTGGACCTTGGATGTTGTACTTTGGAGCTAGGACATTGCACCATGAGATTGATGTATCACTTGGAGATGGTATGGAGCCCCTATATGATGTTTCACCCCTTGAGGACGTTGAGGCTTGGTTTGGTGACATGGCACATGATGATGATAGTACACCTCTTGGGAGGGGTCATGGAGCCTTTTCTCTTGATGACACCATACCCTAGCTTGAGAACGTTTCACATGTGATGGGACATCACACTTGAGGATGATGTGACACTTTCTTGAGCTGACCTAGCATGTTAGATGATGAGTTGGCACCTTTTTTATGAGGAGATGTGACCTTGATGATGAGGCATGAATTTTCATGATACTTTTCACATTTTTGGGAGATGCATGACTTTTGGAGCCTTTGTACCCCATTTGAAGATGATGTCTCCCTTCATGAGGCTTCTACACTCACATGTGTGGTGTTTTTAGAGGACGTAATCATGATTTTTCATTGAAACTTTGTTTTAGAGGCATCTTTGGGGGTCGAACTAGAACTATCCATCTTGTATCATGGATATATTATGTTTTTAGGGCATTTTAGTGGATATTATCTCAATGAGGGTAGGCACTTGGTTTCCTTGTATAAATAGAGGAAGTGCTCCCTAATTTATTCGTTTCTACTTGTGGAGGATTACTAATACTTGTCTCTTCTCTATTTATCTTTTTCCTATGGATGAATAACTCATGTGATTTCTTGGAGAGATGATCTATCGATGCTTTTTCATGCTTGATGGATGATTTCATGGTTAGGGTTTCATGGATGAGCATTGATCTACCTAGTAAGTTTTATTTCTAAGTCTTCATGGATTTATTCATGAATGTGTTAAGTGTGGATGTTCTTATCAAAGTGGTGATAGTGCATTTCCATTGTATTTCTCCTGAATAGATTTTATCTTGTAAATCCTAGGAAAGTTTGTAGTGGGCCACCTTCCCTTGATATCATTTTTAAAGCTTGTTGGAGGACATAGGAATATTTTTTAGGGTTTGTAGAGGACTGCCCTAGTTGTTTTATTATAGGATATATTTCTAAGGTTTGTAGTGGACTACCTTAGGGTTTATCCAAAATCCACCATCGATACCATGTTCTAAAGGCTTTCTAAAGGATATAGGGAGGCTTTCTATGGTTTGTAGTGGACTACCCTAGTTGTCTTTCTATAGGATAGATTCCTAGAGTTTTTTTGAGATCGATTCCCACTTCCGAAATTTCCCTCCCCTTTTCTATTTTCCCAACTTCTTTTCTCCCTTTCTTTTCCCTCTTCTATACTTACTCGTTTTCCCCTTTTCCTCTTTTTCCTTCTATTCTCCCTTTCTAGTTCTATACTTAGTCATTTTTTCAGAACGGCGGGTTCCTGGGTTGGTGGACTTGCGGATCCTCATATCCATCCAAACCCTCACATCACGAGTCCGATCGACCACCACATTATCCTATACTTAGAAAAATTTGAAATCACGGGTTCCCAGGTTGGCGGGGTCAAGCTTTCATATCCCATGTTCTGTGATATACATTTTGCATCGAAAAGATTCACGATCTACATTTTGACCATTGGACCCCCCCAGCTCCTAAGTATCTCTTCTCTCCTTTGTTAATTCTGACCAACTGTGTTACAACACTTAGTCATTTTTCGACCTTCTACAGTCGTGGGTTCGCGAGTTCTTGGGTTCACAAAATCCTCAATTCCTATTTCGCTCTTGTCTGTCCCCGCCACCTTCATGTGTTTCCCAATATGCATTTAGTATGATTTAATGCTAACAACTCATCATCCAGGCTCCGTAAATATTGTCGGTAATAAGCGAAGGGCTCGAGGAGATCTTCTATTAAAAAGCATTAAACCAGGATTTGCGAAGGATTATATTATCCCTCTTAAGCGCTCATTTTAAACATTATCTGGAGAAAAGGAAATTTTTTGTCAACTTATGGCAACAACTCGAAATCAATTATGTGGAGATACATTGAACATTTTTGGGTGTGAGGTCCAGAACTCTCAATGGTCCAAAGCATATTCTTACTACTCATCCCCTTCTGCCCAGAGGGAAGTAATCTGAATGTCTGGAATCTCTTGTGCAGGCTATGTCCCGAAGGTTTTTGATTGTAAGGAGTTGGTCGCCTGGTGCACCGAGAGAAATATTCCAAGCCAGTGGATCATTCAATTGTGGGACAATTCCCCAGTCTCTATGTCGCCTCAGGTATTTCATAAGATGTTGATACTTCCCAAGCCAACGCTAACCTTCAATGGTGAAGATTAAAGAGAATTATTAAAGAAGCATGACAATGTTTTGGACCTCTTACCTGAGTTCCTTAGAGAACCCAGCGGTCATCCCTGAAGACATCACGAGATTGCAGGTTGGTTCATTTAAAAATCTCTTCCGGGAAATTTCTTGGATTTTCATGAGGGTAACAGGAAAAGAAACTATAGCCAACATTTCCTGCATGATTTTTTACATTTTATACTTTATGGTCAAGGAACAGGCCATATTCGATTGGGGCAAGTTGATTTCCATTGAATTATCTTCCCAATTGTCACAATACAAGAAGGAGAAGAAATTATTTATTTCCTCTTATTTGGTTTTTGCAATAGCACATTGCTGTCAGTTTTCAAGATTATTTGTGTGTAAGAAGGTAAACTGTGAATTCGACCCAATAACCTTTTGGTATCAAACATTTTGGAGGCACAATGCCTCCCAGCATTTTTATGAAGTTTTTAATGACTTTGTCTCGGTTTTTAAAGGTTTGTTGTTTGGAAAGGACACCCCCYRGATGTCTGACCAGGCGAGTAAGTTCCTGGATAGGAAGGCGACACWRGAACAAATGTAGAATTACAATGTCATAAGGATTTTTGGTTCCAAGGAAAATCCTTCCTTCCTTCCATGCCACATRTCTGACAAAATGTTTGTGACTGAAGTAGCAAGGCAAAACAACTATTGGTTGCATGTTTTCCATGAAAAGAGAAAAAATCAATCCATACCTCTGCCTTGGAAAGTTGGGGACTTCATATTTAKAAATATGAACAAGATTGATGAATTTGCAAGCCACTTTCACAGCCTGAATCTAAGTTATGTTGAAAGGATAAAAGGGTTCAACCCTAGCRGAATTTTTGTAGAACATCTACTCGCAATTGGCTTCAGCAATTATTTTATTAATATTGTTCTGAATGAAGAYGGATATAATGACTCGAGCATTCCTGCTCGTGACACTAGTGACTTGGAAATAATACTCTACACCATTGAGTCATACAAACAGAAAGGAAAAGGTCCTGGCGAGAAGAGTGCCCAATCCCCAACTGTCACTCAAAAAAGTACAGCATCTCCGTGCAGTGCTCCAACGGCCCACCCAATTAAGAAAGAAACCCATATTTCTTTAGGACGAGGAGGACATAAGAACCCTCCTTCGGGAAAAATCGAAAGCTCCCATAAACTTCCCTTGAGGAAGAAAAGAAAAAATATTGTGCAAGAAGAGGAAGAACCTCAATTCAAAAGTAGCATACACTACTTCTCCCTTGAAGATATGGAACTCATGACTAATATCGAAAAAGTGTTCCCCAACGCTGATCATCCAGGGGACATGGATCACCAAAATCCTCTGATGGAAATAATTGAGAGCGAGACCTTTGATGAAGAAGAGTCTTTTGTATTTCAGAGTGTTGTTTTTTACAATGAGTCCAAAAATTTAATTATTGAGAAAAGAGATGTAAATAATAAAAATCGGAAATCTTGTTCAGAGGTTAACCTATGGAACATGCATCCTTCCCAAATTTCCCAAATTCACTGAGCAACTGGAGATTCTCTAGACGATTCTATCAGAGGCCTTGAAGTAGAGAATGCCAAGTTAGAGGAAAGAGTCAAAGAATTGGAAGAAGATTTAATGCATCTTCCAGTACTTGCTAGTCCTTTATAAATGATTGGGCATACCACACCTGCAGCTAAACTAGAAGGATGTTCAAGCCTACTCACAACATCCAGGGGATATGTGGATAATGACATTAAGAAAATACTGGACTTAATTACAGAGGCTTGGGAGATGTCAAAAAACATGGTCTCTTTTAAAACGAGGCCACGTGCCTTCCATGAATATCTATAGGCGGATTTGAAAAATGAAGAAGGTTTTTACATTGACGCAGTCTTACCCTTCAGTTTTAAAGTTACCAATATGACAGAGTTGAGAAGAAGAGAGGAGGATCTCCCTTCCTCAAACCAGATAAAAAAAATGAACGCATCCTAGAAGGAAAAGGTTAAAAACTTGAATATCATTGTCCAAGCATGTGACCAAGATGTATTGAAGAAGGAAGAACTATTTAAGAGGCTGACTAAGATAGACCTAGACGAAAGCACCAATGAGGTCCAAGACCCAAAATTGATCCTCAACTCATTTTTCCCAATCAAGCAAGCCTTTGATGAACAAGTTGAGATCTTTAAAGGGTTATCATTTCAAAATTTCTATGGCATTCTTGAGTATAATGAAGATGACGTAGACAACTGGCTAGTGGATTATTCAGTAAAAAATCAAGATATTGAATAATATTTGCGTAATATTTCCATTGATCTAAGGGACTTGGAGGGTGAGCTATTCAATATAAAAATCTGGCATGAAATCAACGTGACACCAATGAGAAGCTACATCGAAGAGTGGTTTAAAAAATCTATCGACAAGCTGACCGATGAAGGGAAAAAGGTAGTTGATACGGTTCCTGTAACCGTCAATGAAAGAAATAAACGTAAATCAGCAAGAAAGTGACAAAGAGAGAGATACCATCATAGTAAATTCATATTGATCACATCATTCTTTCTTTATCAAGTCCTTCATCCAGTTACTCCACTTCTTTAAAAAGAAATGTTTAACTGAAGAATCATAATTTCATTTTTACTCTAGCGTTTTATCCAGGGTCCTTCTTTCACCTTTTATTTAAAAAAAGTTCATATTTTGAATCCATTTTCCCAAGAGGAATAGACGGAACTACTCTTAACTCCCTTTTAGCAAGTTTTAAAACTTAAATTCACCTTTTCTTTCATTGTTCTCGGGTTAGATTAGGGTTTGAAACAACTACTCTTCAATTTTAAGCCATACTTAAACTTGATGTCTAGGGTTTGATTGGCATATTTCACCTTAAAGTATATCTTGTCATCATTTATTGCATTGCTGATTTAATTTTCAGCCTTCTAGGGCTTGAAGTATTGCATGGTTAGGGTTGTTATATTCTCTTATCATTTCAGAAAATAGTTGTAAGCTAAACCCTGTTTTAATTTTCATTTTTAGCCAATGTTTTCATTGATATCTTACTTGCTTAGAGGGTTGATTCATTGTTGTTGTTTATTGTTGAAGATCATCATATTTTACACAAGTTTTTCAATAGACATATCTTTTCTTTTGATTTGTAGTGTTTGGGGTATATTCTTGACCTATTTCAATTTGATATATATCATTAATTGTCTTGGATATCTCACACATACAAATTTGGAAATTGTTTCATTAAACCACCTTATGCTTACCCTGAAAACCTTGATCTAGTGATGGTATGTTTTAGTAGCTAATATAGGAGGTTGTAGACTTGATATTATATTGCTATTGGATTCCTTGTGTTTTATTTCAACCTTCACTAAAATGAGGGAAGTGATTGGTAAGGTGACAGTGGTAAAACTTCCATGTTACACTTGTCTTATCCCTTGTGAAAGGATTTTCACAAAGGTGTTAGATATTGTGATAACATTTTGGTGACATTGTTGAGGAGAATTAAGTTATTATCCTTGGAAATCTGAAGTCTATGCTTCAATCATTCATTGATGAGTATGCATCAAATCCTAATCTAGTGTGTTCATCTGGTGACTCCATTGAGGGAAGAAGCTATTTTTCCCTATGCAAATTTTGAAGACCCTATGATTGTAAAGTAAAGAAAGAATTGTTGTAAAGGCATTGAAAATTCACCTTGGCTACTCCATTCATATGCTTTTTCAAGAAAGTGTCATCCTATTTTAATAATTTTGTTGGACACGGGCCCATTTTGGAGAAAATCACGACGTAGGAAAAATATAACTGGCAGGAGAAGAAGCACATGGAAAGAAAATGTGCATGCAGAGGAGGAAAGAATGAGAGGCGTGCATGCAAGAAGACTTAAACATTCTAGGGTTAGGGTTTTGGTAAGAGGAGGTAATACCTGGTAAGCCAAAAACATGTATAAATAGGTACCTAAGAAGTCTAGGGGGGGTCGTTGTTGTGTTGTTAAAAGACTATTATTGGGTTTGGTTCAGGTTTTAGGTTTTGGTTCAGAATGTCTGTAAAATCCAATCTCATTTTGTAAGTTGATGAGCTGAGGAGAGGAAATAAGGTAGATCTTGAGGGTTAGATCGCAGGCTTAGGAAACTGGTGTGATCTAGTCTGCCTCATTGTAGATCTAGACCCGGTTGATGGAGAGTTGTAATGTGTGTGGCACTGTAGTTTTGGAAACACAATAATAAAATAGTAGAGCAGCCAAATCTTTGTGGACATAGCCCAAGAGGGGGTGAACCACGGTAGATCATGTGTTATGTGATTGAATATTGTGTATTCCCTTTACTGTCAATGATTAGATGTTAGACAAATGCATGAATGAATAGTTAGATATGCCATTTTACATGCATGAATAAGAATGACAGGATATTCAATATAAGATGAATGTTAAAGTAAACAAATGAAGATCACAGAGGTTAATCCCAAATCCCCACTCATTTCCATGTTGCAAGCACCTGAGTGTTGCAGCCACCCATAACAACTATCTCAGGTGAGACTGTGCAGTGCATCTTGTGCATTGTGTTGCCTTCTGGCTTACCAGGGGGGTCGATAGTTTTAGGGGGTTTTGTTCAAAACCATAGTATATATGAACCTGGGTCATCCAAGGAGTAGTTAGAGGAAATAAACAACCAACAAATGGTTATGTTGCCGGTTAAAACAGAATGGGATTGAGTGAATGATATGTGTTGAAGAATTGTGAAAAGAATGTCAGATATGGTGAGGAAACGTTAAAAGAATCAGAATATAAAAGAGGATGTTTAGATTGTGGAACCCAACGAAGGTGAAGATCAAGAATTGGTTTAAAAAAAAGGAGATGGAATTTGCGCAGAAAGATAACAGAAACCTGAAGTCAACATCGCGCAAATATTTGCACAAGTACGTATTTAGTGACTTGCATGAAGTATTTTTTTGTGATTCCCCATATGTGTTGCAGTGGTGGATATTGAGGTTGAAATACAACCACCCTTCAAATCAGATCAGATAGCTAGAGTATAATTCTTTGGATATCGCACAGTTACAACAAGTTGAAAGTAAATTTACGCGTGAAGTATATTTTTGGTTAGACAGCATTGTTGCAGGATTTATCACAGAATTCACATTAGATTCTACAAAGTCTTACAGCGCAACAGAGAAAGAGTTCCTGAAGGGACCTAGAGGTAGGTATATCAGATCATTGTATACTTCCATCGATATTTTACTGTATAACAAAGGTGTAATGACAATGGCATCAGACAGATAAACTTCCCTGCGTGCATGGGGGAATGGGGGAAGCACTGATAAGAGCCTAAGATATGGAGGAAGATATGGATAAAGGAAATAAGGAGGAGGCCTTGGACCCAATCATGATGGAGGAAGACCAGATCAAGMAAATCATGGAAACAACTAGAAGAACACATAGCGGAGTACCCTACCAATACAAGATGAACAATAAGAAGAGATCCATAGTCGCGAGGGAAGGCTTGGAAAGTGATGAAGAAGAGGTAGATAATCTTCGGACTGTGGAACAYATTGAGGAAATATTGCACATGGCATATGAAAGGAAGACAAGAGGTACAAGGGTAGGAACCAAAGGAAAAATTGCTATCCATACCAGAAAGAACACCACCATTTAGACAACCAAATTTCAGTGGAAGAAACACAGCAGGAAGTACATCTACATAGGGAGAAACAACTGGGTGAGCCAGTTCAAGAAGCATTAGTCAAGGATCTACATCGCACGGAGGTAGTAGTTCATCATTCAAGATGGTACGACATGGTCCCACCATTAGGTTACCAGAATTCAAGGGAGAGGCATCTGAGGACCCTGAGAAGCACTTTTTCATCTATGAAAATATCTGAGAAGCAAAGAAGATCACAGATGAAGATACAAAACTTGCGCAGTTAGATATCACACTAAGAGACCGCACACTGGATTGGTACATGAGCTTATTTGTAAATAGTCCACCAGGACCAACCAGAACGATTGTAGATATCAAGAAGTTGTTGATAAATGAATTCCAATAACCTAGCTCAGAGGATCAGTACATGAATGAGAAGATAGAGATCAGACAGAAACCAGGAGAATTTTTCTAGGAGATTGACCGGAGATTCAAATTATTGAAGGGAAACTTGAAGTATGTCATGACAAATATGCAGCATAGACATCTATTTGTGAATTCATTGCTACCACACTTGAAATACCCTTTGATACAGTAGAAGTTTCAAACTTAGGTAGAGGCTCTATAGGCAGCCTTAAAACTGTAAGAGAACAAATATCAGAAGACATATCCAGCAATAGAGGAGTTGAAGGAGAATCTGAAGAATTTAACATTTGAACTGAACCAGAATAGGGGTAAGGACAAAAGAGAAGTTGTTTGGTGTACCACATGTAGGACAGAAGGACACCACAAGAATGAATGCCCAAGTTTCACGCAATACATGGAAACAAGACTGCCAAACCCTTTTCCATCAGGAGGACTATGGTGTGATATCTATAAGACATAGGGGCATGATCCATATCATTGTCCAATGATGCATAAATACCAGACAGTGCCTAATATTGCATGCTACAACTTCTGCAAATCAGTGGGACATGATGACGAAGATTGTAGGACAATGGATCTATGAGGGAAAGAACATTGGACACCTATAGAGTGAAAGAATAAATGATGATATGGAAATCTCCACCTCATTTTAACCAAGTACCAGCCCCATATCACACTGCGTTGTAGCAATATAACACTACGTAGTTGTAGTACAATACCGCACAACCATAGTATAATCTTGCGCAGTATAATCAGGTACTTTGGTACAACGCACTGCGAGGAGATCAAGTTGGCTCCAGAGGTGGAGGATGAGGTACAGAAGGCTTTGGAAGAGGCACAGGACCAGTCGTATGTCATAACTGCCAACATCCAGGACACTATGCAAAAGAATTTCCACTTCCACCTACGACATGTATGTATTGTCGCACATAATATCATGACACAAAAGATTGTCTAACACTATTGGGGAAGATCCAGGAAAAGAGAAATCAGAATGTTCAATGGATTTATGTAGAAGCAAGGGATGATGGAAGAAATATCAACATAGTTATGCATGGAGGAGCTAAGATAGGAGATGACGCAGCACGACCGGATCCAGCGCAACACCAATTGGTGAAGAAGAATAGTGAACCACTGAAATAGTTCGATGCGGGGAAAGAAAAATAAATGTTCAAGGAGGAAAGGCAGGAATTCCTCAAGCAACATATTGCATCGTCATCAACCATGCAGCATACGCAGGACGTACTAATGTATGAGATGCCTTCATCATTGGACCACACCCATGAAGCACAACCTTTCAGACAAGTAAGTACCATAAAGGATTTTCTGCAATCTTGTGTTAAACTACTAAATGATCAATCATTTGTTAAAGCATTACAAAATATGGTATAAAGATGTAACACAGAGGTAGAGGGGAAGCTAGAGCAGAAAACGGTTAATCATCTGCATACAAGGAGGAGAACAAGCATAGAATTCAGACTGAATGCCAACATTGGAGACTTCAATATGGGGGATATTATATTAGATTTAGGATCTGAAGTAAATGTGTTACCCAAGAAGACATGGAAATGTATGGGAGATCCCACATTAGGATATTCACATGTTCAACTGAAACTAGAAGATCAACACAGGGTTCTTCCAATTGAAAGGCTAAAGGGTGTGACAGTAGATCAGGATGGAGTGCACACTAAATCTGATTTTGAAGTGATAGAAATAGTGGATAGCACAACACCTTATCTAGAATTTCTTGGCTTGGATTGGGCGTTTGACAACCAGGCCATAATAAATTTGAAGACAAGGAAGATGACATTTGAGTCAGGAGAATACAGATTCATTGTGCCACTAGATTCATCAAAAGGAGAAAGGTTTGTACAACCCACTTGCTTAAACCTGGAGAAAAAAAACCAGTTATATAGAACCACCGCAAGTGAATAAGATTATGTGAATCCAACTGCAAATGGGGTACTCAGTTGGAGAAGTATCACATCATGTGCTTCAGACTCAAATACAGGGTTGGATAATTGGAAACATAGATTACATGCAGTATCCACAAGAAGATGCGCAAGAATGGATCATGCAGTAATATGGGTGGGTACATAAATCAGGGAACCTCCCATTTTCTATGGCATTAACGATTTAGAATAATTTCTAACGAGATACTAAGATGAGGTGTTGGAAAATCAGAGGCTATTAGCCTTGGACATAGCACTCAAACAAACATTTGCAAGATGGTGGGGTGCGCACAAAGAAACAATTAGGGACTGGTATCAATTCAAACAACTACTGCACATTAGATTCGACACAGAGCAGAAGATCATAGTGATGCAGACATTTGATAGACAGCGGTCACCACTAGAACATTTAGAGAAGTGCGTAACACTATGGACGATGACACCACTAGGAGAATGGCCTTATCACTTTATTCATACACTGGAAGGAATTCAACTAGTATGTAGACCAAGAACTATGCAAAAGAACTGTAGAATGGACAACATTTCAGCATAATTTTATCGTCACTTCTCATTTGAACATGAGAACCCCAACATTGATTCAGCACTCAAACAAATCAGAGGGGTAATATTTATTAAGGAACCAGAGGTTGAACTTATAACA
>SNQJ01S0005558.1:269763-285845 GCA_010110895.2 Picea sitchensis | reverse complement strand
CACTTAAATGTTCAAGTACAAGATGATTCAAAATGAAAATGTCTCCTTGGTATATATAGGAGATTAGGAGGTATAATTACAACTAATGGTCTAAAGCCGACATAAATAAAATAAAATTACTAATCTAATATGCCCCAATTAAGGGGTAATGAGCCAATATTAGGGCTTAACAAGGAGAGCCATGACAGATGAATATACCTCTCAAACCTGAGGCTAGATTTGGCAGATGGAGACCGTATAGACTAAATCCAATTTATAAACAGAAGGTCAAAAAAGAAATTGACAGAATGTTAGAAGTTGGTATCATAGAACCAGTGGAGGAGTCTGAATGGATAATCCCTATGGTAGTGTAAGAAAAGAAACAAGGAGGGATAAGGATCTGTGTAGATCTCAAAAAATTGAATGATGCTTGCCTACATGACCAATTTCCCACCCCTTTCACAGATGAGGTATTAGAGAATGTGTGAGGACAGGAAGCATACTCATTCATAGATGGATTCTCAGGCTACCATCAGATCAAGATAACTCCAGAAGATAGGTACAAGACCAATTTTTCCAAAGAATGGGGATCCTACCAGTACACAATCATGTCTTTAGGGCTGAAGAATGCACCAGCTATATTCTCAAGGGTAGTCATAGATGCATTCAAAGAATTCATCCATCGATTTTTAGAAGTATACCTAGATGATTGGACAATATACAGTCTATTGAAGGACCATGTAGAGGTTTTAAGGCTAATGTTGGAAAGATGCAGACAGTGTCAAATATCATTAAATATCAAGAAGTGCATATTTGGGACACCTTTCAGAATACTATTGGGACACATAGTGTACAAACAAGGCTTGCTAGTAGATCTTGCCAAGATTGCAGTGATTGTTAATTTACCACCACCGAAATCAATGCACCAATTGAGATCAACATTGAGCCACACATGCTACTAATGAAAATTCATGAAAGGATATGCACAAATCACTGCACCGATGGAAAAATTGTTGAAGAAAGATACTAAATTCCAGTGGAATGAGGATTGTCAACAAGGGTTGGACACCTTGAAAGAGAAGATGGTAATAGCACCTATTCTAGKATTTCCAGATAGGGAGAATACATTTCATGTGAATGTAGATGCATCAGCCATAGCACTTGGATCTATTTGGGCACAKCCGGGAGTAGGARAGTTAGACCATCCTATAGAATTTGCAAGCAGAAAACTGTCAGAGTCAAAGAAGAACTACAATACTACAGAAAGAGAAGGCCTAGMAATGGTATATGCACTGTAGAAATTCAGATATTACTTACTTGGGAAACACTTTAAAATTTTCACAGATCATTCTGCCCTCAAATACCTAGTCAACAAGCCAGTGTTGGGGGGGGAGAATATATAGATGGTTACTTTTGTTTCAGGAATTTGACTTTGAAGTGATAGTCAAACTAGGGAAGTTGAATGCAGGACCTGATCACCTATCGAGGATCACCAATGGAGAGGAAACTACAAATTTAGAGGACAACTTCCCTGATGTGCATTTATTTTCAATCCAAGTTGCAGATGAATATTTCGTCGACATCATTGAATACTTCAGTATAGGGACTGGGCCACAAGAATTCAACACTACGCAGAAAAAAAATCTAGTAGTCATAGTTGTATACTATATATTAATCACAGGACACCTATACAATATGGGTGCAAACAACATTCTGAGAAGATGTGTCCTAGAACATGAGAGGCCTAGGATTTTAGCATAGGAACATGAGGGAATAGATGGAGGAAATTATGCAAGAAAATCTATCGTGCAGAAGGTATTTCACAAAGGACTATGGTGGTCGACCATTCACAGAGGTGAAAAGGACTACTTCCAGAGATGTGATTTATGTCAAAGGGTTGGTAAACCTAATACACAGGATGAGATTCCCCTAATACCACAAGTAACCTTGCAATTATTCGAAAAATGGGCAATAGACTTTGTGGGACCAATTAATCCACCAGAAAAGAGGTTAGGAACAAGGTATATCATTACTACAACAAAGTACTTAAAGAGATGGGCAGAAGCAGCACCAATAAAACATTGCAGCGCAAAGACAACAGTGATCACTAGATTTGGATGCCCAAGGATTTTGATGAGTGACCAAGGCACTCACTTCATCAATAGTACTATCATGGCTATGATTGAGAAGTTTGAAATATATCATCAAAAAAGTACACCATATCACCCTCAAGCAAATGGAACCATGGAAGCCTTTAATAAGATCCTAGAGAATGCTTTGACAAAGATCTGCAATTTCAATAGGGATGATTGGGATTTGAAGATACCAGCAGTATTATGGGCATACAGGACTACATGCAAAAATTTGACAAGACAGACACCATTTAGGTTGGTGTTTGGACAAGAAGCAGTGGTGCCATTAAAATTCTTGGTATCTAGCCTGTGTGTAGCAGCAATCGCCAAAATGACAGAATGAGGCACAGTAAAATAAAGGCTAAGTCAGCTGATGGAGATGGAAGATGTTCAAATCCTAGCAGGATTCCACCAAAAAGTACAGAAAGCAAGAGATAAATCTTGGCATGATAGACATATCAAGAGGAAGAGCTTCAAGGAGGGAGACCTAGTCTTGGTGTATGACAGTAAATTTCTTTAACATCCAGATAAATTCAGAATACATTGGTTGGGACCATACGAAGTGAGACTGTGACAGATGGGGGATCTATACAATTGTAATATTAGGGACGCACAGAACTGAGAGGAATGATCAATGGGAGTCGATTGAAATTGTATAGGGACAGTCTACCTCCTAGTGCTTAGAAAGATACAATGTCATAAGAATATATGTACATAGTGTATTATAGTAGAAGTTAAGAGAGATAAAATGGGTAGAAAGGCACAGTGCACAGGAAACATAGCGAAAAGTGAAAAGGTGACAATTGTCAGTATGTCACAACTGCCACTTCTTCGTCCCGCTATAAAGTCAGAAAAAGGGGGGAAATAAAACAATTTAATTATTTTCTAAGGAGAAGAATGCAGAGTCGAGTGGAAGAGAGATAGAGTGAGAATTTACACTAGCCCATGCCGATTAGGAAGTCTGCATTCTAGATTTCCTAATTATGTCACCACCGATATTTGGAGTGTTGAGTAGAACCAGATGAAACACATGGAGTAGCACTCGGGTGCCACCAACCGGAACAAACGCTAATCCCACAGTGGTGGATGTGGAAAAAAGACACACACCAAAGTATGAGCCGACCACAATGTATGTGGAGGAGAAGAAGGAACATGCACAGGGGCCCGAGCAGCCACAAGAGGATGTCGAACAGACGGAATCTGACACATTCAAGGGGGAAGGGCCATAGCAAGAATAATAGGCCATGGGTTCGACGCAGCAGGGCCTAGAACCCGAAGAATAGCAGAGAATATGCCACCAAGACATACCAACATTCGGGGTAGTATCCCCATAAGCGACAAAGAAGGGGCGAGCAGAAAGCAGTACATAGGGCATACAACACGCACATGCAGAGATAACTGTGGTAATGTCAAGATCCTTGAAGGTGTAAATGCGGATGACGAGATGGTAGGAGGGGTCAATGGCCTCAAATACTATGACCGTGATGTTTCTAACACCATAAAGTTCCTGGATTTGGCACCACGGAGATTTATGGAGAGAAAACGAGAAGGTCCATAAGGMGGGCCACTATTGAAGCMTGCGTAGTGGATCCTGAGACTATACAACACCAGCATAATGAACCTACTAGATATATTTCACTTTGGGTGCGGTAAACACATAAATGGATGTGTCAAGTAGTTGTTAGCAAGGGTGCATGGAGGCATCTTACGGATAGATAGGCCAGTGCCTATCAATGTTGACCTCATTACAGCAATTATAGAGCTACCCATAGATGGGGAGAAGCACGAACAATACCTAGAAGACAAAACTAAGGCGAAATCCATATCAGATGAGATTAGAGAAAAGTATGGCGCAGAGAGGGGTATCAGGGGTATCAGGATCAGTGACATCAATTATCCTGCGACACGATTTGCAACACGATTGATGGGTTGCAAATTATTGTGCAACTACA
Source organism: Picea sitchensis (assembly GCA_010110895.2). Lineage (NCBI taxonomy): Eukaryota > Viridiplantae > Streptophyta > Pinopsida > Pinales > Pinaceae > Picea > Picea sitchensis. Next base: position 281,782 of record SNQJ01S0005558.1, on the reverse strand, counting down.
AAAAGGAAGAAGTACTCGCGGGAGTAGTAGCAGTAGTGGAGCAATGCACGAAGGGTATCTTGATGAGTGGGGGCCCCTATCTACTAAACTCGTTCCTTGAAGATTGAAACGATGCACAAGAATGGGGCTCTGAGTTCCACTATTCGTGGTTACTCATCCTCATTTCACTGATGGGGTGGAAAGAACCCACATACAGTCTATTCCTACCAAGGACAGGAAAATATGGCGCAGTGCGCTACACATCCCTTTGCAATACAGTTGATCCCGAGAAGAATAAACTTAACAATGATATGTTTGTGATATACTTGACAAAGATCCAAATTAGATTCGCAGAGACATGGAGGATTCCCATAGAAACTCTCCAGGAGTTTGGGAAGATAGTGAACTTCCAGGCATCATGCCACAGTATGTGGCTACAATCAAAGAGGGATCCATCTAAGGAGTGGTTGCAGTTGAAGTACTGTGTAACAATGAAAAACATCTAGATGGAGGTTCAGGAATGGCCCGAGGAGTGGAGAGTGCCGAAAATCCCAAAGACGGTGCCAAGAGCACAAACAAGTATGCAGGAAAGAACAATCCCTGTGCAACAGACAGGCACAAACGGCGCAAGAAAAAATAAAAATACAGCACAGGGCCAAGAAGGGGGCAGCAGTCCCATACAGAAGAAATCAAGTATGAAGAATAAATCCCAACGTGGCTCTACACAGGGACCACCGCACACAGAGAAGAAAACAAGAGAAACAACAGAACAAGTGCGCTCGAAAGAAAGGAAGATAGAGACACAAGAAATATCGATGGAAGAAGGAGAAGGGCAGGACACATGCATCGATACACAGATGTCAGAAGCATATGAACCATTAGAGGCCCAAAGAAAGAGAATAGGGGAGAAAGAAAGCGGCTCCAGAAAAAAGGTCAAGGCCCACAAGAAACCCATGGTGACATCATTGATGGCAGATGATGTGGAGTTGATAGCCACGAAAGTGGAATATCGATTGTCAGAGATGTGGGAAAATGTTAAAAATCACAAAGCTTCAATTTTAGAGAAAATACAAGAGTTGAAAACTACGCTAGAGCAGTTGAAGGTCGGGACAGAGAAACAACAACAGAAGACAACAATGTCAACCAAAGAAGGGGCACCGGTGGGAGAGACAGTGCAGATCACGACGCAGGGGATCGTAAACTTCTGGATCACTCCTGAAATGATGTTTATAGATGTGGAGACAATGCATAGGCCACTAAAGAAGATTGTGATGTTGGACTTGGCGTTGCCCAAGATTCCAACCAAAGCACTCTACAAATTACAAGTGAGTGTTGCACGGGAGATTTAGTCCAGAGCAAGGTCTGACGCGACAAAATTACAGTTGGCGTAGGAAGACAACACCTCACTAAAGGAAGCACTTAGCGAGAAAGGGAAGGAGAAAAACATGGTGCAACAGAAGGTGGAGAAAATGGAAAACCAGGTCCATGCAGTATTCCAAACCATCTCGGATAGAGAAGGAGCACAAGGAGTGTTTGCACAAGAGAAAATGAAAAATATAGAGAATATGTTGCAACCCTACAAGGACCATATCAAAGAACTGGAGGAGCGCGCAGTCCCCACAACTCCTCTAGAAATCAGAGCGCAAAGAGAGCAAGATGTGACAGCTTATGTAGAAAACATCGCACAAAACATACACAAGATGATAGAACTATTGGAGAAGAGTGTCCAGCTATGGACACAGCTTCTAGAGGATGGGAGATTACAAGAGTTGCAGGGGAAGGAGGAAAAACTACATGCAACCATAACAGACATCACATAGTGGCAGATAACGATGTCACTACCAAAAAATATCATGACTGTCGCGGAGATGAAGACTTTACAAGCAGAGGAGAAGGCAGTACAAGCATAGAAGATGGCGCGACAGACTCAGTTGGATCCCTTGCAATAAAATGCATAGCAGCTAGTCATCAAAATCGACGTAGAAAAACTGAATGTAGAGCGCAAAGGCATGGAAGGAGGAGAGTTTCTACAAAACCCAGTCACCGTGCAAATCGTGGAAGATATAGCCAAAAGGAGAAGTCAGGATCAGGTGCAGTGCCAGAGAATCACTGAAATGTATGACGCACTAGCACAAGCAGTGAAAGATTATGGAGTTAGGAAGTGACTCAAGATGATTCAAGATGTCAGTGTTGGGGGCATGTTGGGCGCAAGCCCATTTTGGAGAAAAGAACAACATGGGATAAATACAGCTAGCAGGAAAAGAAGCACGTGGAAAGCAAACATGCATGCAGAGGAGGAAAGCATGCGAGGCGCGCATGCAAGAAGACTTAACCATGCTAGGTTTAGGGTTTTGGTAAGAGGAGGTAATGGCTGGTAAGCCAAAAACATGTATAAATAGGTACCTAGGAAGTTTAGGGGGGGTTTTTGTTGTGTTGTTCGAAGACTATTATTGCGTTTGGTTCAGGTTTTTGGTTTTGGTTCAGAATGTCTGTAAAATCCAATCTCATTTTGTAAGTTGTTGAGTTGAGGAGAGGAAATAAGGTAGATATTGAGGGTTAGATCGTAGGCTGAGGAGCCTGGTGTGATCTAGTCCGCCTCATTGTAGATCTCAACCTGATTGATGGAGAGTTGTAATGTGCACGGTGTTGTAGTTTTGGAAACACCATAATAAAAGAGCGGAGCAGCCAAATATGTGTGGACGTAGCCTAGGAGGGGGTGAACCATGGTAGATCATGTGTTATGTGATTGAATATTGTGTATTCCCTTTACTGGCAATGATTAGATGTTAGACAAATGCGTGAATGACTAGTTAGATATATTATTTTACATGTGTGAATAAGAATGACAAGATATTCAATATAAGTTGAATGTTAAAGTAAACAAATGAATATCACAGAGGTTAATCCCAGATCCCCACTCATTCTCAGGCTGCAAGCACCTGAGCATTGCAGCCACCCATAAGAACTATCTCTGATGAGACTGCGTAGTTCATCCTGTGCATTGTGTTTCCTTCTATTTTACCAGGAGGGCCAATAGTTTTAGGGGGTTTTGTTGGAAACCATAGTAGATCTGAAACTGGGTCAGCCAAGGAGCAGTTAGAGGAAATAAACGACCAACAATTTTGTATAAGGTTGCATATTCTCAAATGAAGGAATTATGGCACCATGGGAACTTCATGAAAAATTTCCTTCTCTTGATATTAAGAATATTCCTAGATACTTGAATCACTTTTCTCCGGATTGGTGGGATGATTGTCCAAAATTTGATGGTGATCCATCTTTGGTCATCACCAATGTTGTGAAATTATTGAAATGCACCTTAGAAATAAATGTGATACATGAAAATTTTCTAATAAGATTATTTACCATCTCTAGAAGAAAAGAAAAAAAATAGGTCAAGCATTCTTCTAGTCCAATGAGTAATCTTCTATTTCATACTTCATTGAGAAATTTCTCAAGCATTCTTGCAGTCCAATGAGTAATCTTCTATTTCATACTTCATTGAGAAATTTCTCAAGCATTGGGACCCCAAATATCATAGGTATGAAGACACTCTTCAAGATATTGCAACAACCCTTCAAGAAGGAGGATTTTCTTTAAACCCAATTAAAGATTATGAAGACCTCATTGAAGAACAAGAACCTAAAGAAGAGATTCATGAAGAAAGTTACCAAACCTTTGAAGAAGAGCAAGAGCCACTTCATGAATTCATTGAAGAAGAGGACTTGGATGAAGCATATTATGTTGAAGATCAAGTCCATGATAATAACCTGATAAAAGAGAACGTCCTTCTTCACAAAGAAAAGGGTATGGTAAGTTGCACTCCTTTCCAAGTTTTTGATTCCTATGATGTATCCTTTGATGATCTGGAAAGTGAAGTATTTTTAGGGAAACCCTTGGATTTGGTAAAAAAWTTATTTGATGACGAACATGATGACCATGAGATTGAAAATGTTGATGATTTTCTACGTATTGCAAGACATAAATGGGATATAAGTTGTTTTCATTTTGATGGGGATCCCATTTATGATATTGATGATGACTTTAGGGTCAAGATTGAGGAATTGTTGCCTTCAGAACATACATCTATGTACATTAATGATTCATATGTTTTGCAACATGAATATGATAACTTCACATATTTGTTCCAACCACGTAAGAATGATTCATTACAGCATTCTCATGATGATTTCTAGTCATATCCTAACCGATATGATACACATTATTTTCATAATTTGGAGTTCTTTTGTCAAGAAGATTTGCAACCACCCTTATGCTCATATTTTGGTGAACATTCATGTAAGCACTCTTATGGGGAAATGATTCACCCAAGGAAACAAAAATGGCATAGCACCAACCTTATTTTTCTTCGTATTGTCATCAACATGTCATTGGAGGTATAGTTGGAGATTACATTTTTGGTGATGAACTAAGGGGGGAAAGTGTTTTCAACCTATGGTTTTTTGCAATTATTTTCAACCCCATACAGAGGGACAACAAGCCCTAAGTTGGGAGAAAAAAAAAACTCAAGATCTGAACTTTTGTCCCATTCTTCATCCAAATCCTTCTTGGGCAACCATGAGGTATTCTTCATATTTCTTGTGATTTTGTCTCAATCCTTAGGGAGTGACATTGTACATCAAATTCAAGATGGACATTTTTTGAAGTGTATGGATAGACCCTACAACATGCGAGAGTTTCATTATGTTATGCACATGGTTATCTTATTTTGAGCAGAGACAGGAAATATCACAGAAATTACCAATTGAACAACCAAATATAGAGAAGAGAACACCAAAAATGATACCTTTTATTGAAACAAGGGCAATGTTCACTTACCTCTTGAAGCGCTCTATTACAATAATTATCAATACATCCTTTCTCATACCTCCTACTCTTATTTATACTAATTCTATCTTCTAGAGAACATTTTAGAGGAAGATCTTTCTAGAAGTGGAAGCTTCTATTAGGTCTTCTTACATTGACTTGTTCACATTTATTTAATATCCTTATTAACTAATGTCATCATTTATTACATGGAAAATATATCCTCCTAACTAATGACCAACTAAGAGGGGTTAGGATCGGATCCTAACATGCCCTCCCCCCTCAAAAGTAGCCTTGTCCTCAAGGTTGAAGATATAGAAATTGTTGCAATATGGAAGTTGGTTCCCAAGTCGCATCCTCTAGAGACATGTCCTTCCACTTGATAAGCACTTCTTTGATAATTATGTCATGCAAGTGATTCTCACGCACATTGAGGATTGATTCTGGTTGGAGCCAAATGAAGCCTTCTTCGTCTAATTCAGGCAGGATGGTTTGAACCCAACAATTCTGACCAACCACTTTCTTCAAATAGGAAACATGGAACACCGGATGTATTTTGGAGGTAGTTGGAAGAGTCAATTTGTAGGAAATTGAACCAACATGTTTGATGATCTGATAGGGGCCATAAAATTTGGGTGTCAAATTGTGGTGGATATGTGCTTTGAGTGATGTTTGTTTGTAAGATTGGAGTCGAAAAAACACCTGATCACCTTCTTGGAAAACACWTTCGGAACGGTGTTGGTCATCCTGTTGCTTCATACGATTTTTGGCCATGTGGAGGTTATCCTTTAGAGYAGTGAGGGTAGTTGCTCTACCTTGYAGCAACTTATCAATAGCCTAGACCTTTGATGTGCCTGGAAGATATGAAGTTATTGTAGGTGGTTGTTGCCCATACACCATTTCATATGGTGTCATTTTGGTGGTTGTATGATAGGAAGTGGTGTACCACCATTTGGCCAAAGGTAACCATTGCACCCACTAATGTTGATTGTCCAAAGAAAAACAACGCAAGAAGGTTTCCAAAAATTTATTGACAACTTTTGTTTGGCCATACGTCTGGGGGTGGTAGGTTGTGCTCATGTTTAGTTGTGTGTCCTATAATTTAAACAATTCTTTCCAAAATGTGTTGGTGAAGGTCAGGTCACAATCGGACACGATGGATGCTGGCATGTCATGCAATTTGAAAATATGATCAATGAAAATTTGCGCTACCATAGCTGGTGTAAAAGGGTGTGGTAAGGCACAAAAATGTGCATACTTGGAGAGGCAATCTACCACGACCATGATGAATGACTTGTTACCCGTTTTTGGAAGGCCCACTATAAATTCCATGGAGCAGTCCAAATGGAGGTCAGAATGGGTAATGGTTGTATAACTATGTGGGTATTGACAGTTTCACCTTTATTACATTGGCATACATCACATTCGGTGACATAGGTAAGGATGTCCTTCTTCATGCCTTCCCAGAAAAAAGATGGGTGAGCACGAGCATATGTCTTTTGGAATCCTGAGTGACCCGCTAGAGCAGATGACTGAAATTCATTTAAGATTTGAGGCTTGAGGGATAAAGACAGAGATAAAACCAAGATAACTTTATACCAGAGGATATTGTCTTTCCAAGTGTAGTCGAGGGGAGGGTTAGGGTCCTCCTGAAGTCGTTGAATTACATGCGATATGGTTGGGTGTGTTAGCCACTCTTGGCGCACTTTCTCAATCCAATTAGGAACAGGTAATGATAATGCAAAGAGGGAGCCTTCATCCTAATATTGTTTGGATAACGCATCAGCCACTACATTGTCTTTGCCTTTTTTATATATGATCTCATAATCATAGCCCATCATTTTGGTTAGACAATTGTTATGTTCCGAGGAGGCTAACTGTTGCTCCAAGAAATATTTCAGACTATGGTGATTTTTTTTAATCTGAAAACTATGTCCGAATAGATATGGTCACCACGTGTGCACAGCATGAAAAATGGCCATCATTTCCTTTTCATATGTATATTTTCCCAGATTGTTGCCACTCAAAGCCTGGCTAGTGAAATCAAGAGGTCTACCATCTTGGGTGAGAACTGTGCCAATACTAGTGCCAGAAGCATCTGATTCCACCACAAAAAAAAAATTGAAGTCGGGGGTTGCTAAGATGAGGGTAGTGCACATGTCATACTTTAAAATTGTGTAGGATTTCTCTACTGCCTGTGTCCAATGAAATGCATTCTTCTTGAGAAGGTCTATCAATGGCTTGGAAAATTTTCTATAATGGTGGAAAATTTCTGGCAATATCATATGAGGCCTAAGAAATCCTGAAGGAGCTTCAAATTTGTGGGTCTCAACCACTCCTGCATGGATTGAATATTTTTTGGGTCCACCCTTACCCCATCACGGCCCACAATGTGTCCCAAGTATTCGACCTCACTTGCTCCAAAAGCACACATGGTATTTTTGACAAACAATTGATTGTCCTGTAACAATTGAAGTACTTTGTCGACATGGTGTATATGGGCATCCCAAGTGAAACTATAAATGAGGATGTCATCAAATAAAATAAGAACAAACTATCGAAKATAGGGGTTCAAGAGTTTATTCATGAGACTTTGGAATTACCAATAATTCATAGTGCCCTYCATGAGTTTTGAAATCATTCTTGGGAAAGTATTCTTCATTCATATGAATCTCGTGATAGCCTGAGCGGAGATCTAGTTTGGTGAAGAAACAGAAACCTTGGAGTTCATCCAATAGATCATCAATGGAAAGAATGGGAAAATTATCCTTAATGGTCAATTTATTAAGGGCTCAAAAATCTAGACACATGCACCACGACCCTTCCTTTTTTAAGACCATCACAATAGGGGATGAATATGGGCTTGTACTTGGGCGAATTACCCCTGCCTCTAGTAATTCCTGCACTATTTTTTCTATTTCATTTTTTTGATCAAATGGATACCTATAGAGACGTACATTGGGGGGATAATTGCTTGGGAGGAGAGGGATGCAGTGATCATACTCATCCCTAGAGGGGGGTAGGTTTCTTATCATAAACCGATTGCAGATCAGGAGGTATTTTTGTACATGATTGATCATGTACCTAGATGGCAGTAAGTTGAGCAATCAGACCATGGTGGCCATTCTTCAGGAGTTTCTCCATATGGTGAGAACTGATCATTTATTGGGAGCCAGCTTGTAGGCCTCTGAGGGTATAGGTGTAAGCATATTGAGTAAAGATCATATATCATTCTTGATAATCCATGGTAATCGGTCCCAAGGTGCGAATCCATTCAACACCCAAGAAAATATCATAGCCACCCATGGCAATGGAGAACATGTGAGTTTTTAGGTGATAATCACCCATTTGGAGTTTGACATTCTCGCAGTGGCCCCCACATTTCATTGTACCACCATTAGGGATTAAAATTTTAAAATTAGAAATTGGTCTAACAAATCAATTGACCTCCTCAGCTATCCTGTGATGAATAAAATTATGGGTGCTACCATTATCAATCAACACTACTACTGGCCTATGTTTGATGTAGCCCTTGATTTTTAATGTTTGTGGAGCAGAAATACCCGAGAGGGCATGGAGGGAGATGACAGGTTCCTCTGGTTCCATGGGAGGTGGGACTGGATCTGAGATGGGGACAGTTGGTTGTGTTTCCTCTATGTCAGTGGCCTCATCTGATAATATTTCAGTGGCCATTTCTGTCGGAGATACCTTTTSGACCTTCAAAGTTTGTGTCARTGCAGAGGTAGCCCCTAGACGAGGGCAATTGGTAACAACAGAACAAAAGGGTTGGGCTTTCATAATGGTCTCATTTTCCATAGCTAATGTGCATGCCTGCAACCAGGTATTCGGATGGTGCAAGAAAAAATGAGCCCTAATGGCGTCCTTTAAGCCACTGAGAAAACACTCGAGATAAAACTCATCAGATAAGCCCTAAATTCTGACAGCCACTATTCAAATGCAGAGATGAAGTTTGTTATTGGCTTTGTTTTTCGCAGCTTGGTAAGTCGTCCCAAAAAATGAGATTCCCTATCAAAAAGGGCACAAACTTCTTTGGTGAACATGATCCAATTTGGTAGTCTTGGATAACATTTTTTATGTCATTTCCACCATTGTCATCGTTCTTGATCCAAGTACAGAACTCCCACATGGATTTTTGTCTCATCGTCCCATATATCATGGAGGGATAAGTATTGCTCCATTTGAGATACCCGGTCGATCGGGTTTGAGCCATCTAATTTAGGCATCTCAACTTTGTAACCCAAAAAGGTTTGTACTTCATTCTCCTATGAGAAGAAGGGGCTTGAATGTCTAAGGTTGATGCACCTGTAAAAGGAATGGAAAGAGCATGTTATCAATTCAAAATGCAAAATAACAATAAGCGGATATGAGTGATAAATCAAAATCCAAGTAAGCTTGAGCTCTACCCCCTCTCTATGAGGCCATCACCGCAAGTCCTAATGCACTGAATGCATATCTAAAGAAATGACTTAATTGAATTATCCCAATGCAATAAATGCATAAACCTGAAAAGGGGCTTGCAAAGAAAAAATTAATATTAAAATGCAAGATAAGGAGTAGAAAGAAACAGTGTCGAGGAAAGGGTAACTCAATGCATTAAGAGCTACCTCTACAAAAGCGCTCGTGGGGATGATGTTGGCCCTTGACCAAGTTTTGGAGATCCTTGGTCATGTTTGACCTCTTTTGGGACTTCGACAGGATGGTCGAAGGCGAAGCGCAAGTCGAAGCAGAGATCGCGGGATCTCGGCCCCTTTTTAGGGAAGTTTTTGGGATTAGGGTTTATGTAACGGGTATGGGATGTCGTCCCATGGGTTTACTCATGTTTAGGCCCATTTTGTAATGTATAAATAGATAGCTAGGCGATGTAAGAAAAGGGGAGAAGATGCCAAGTGCTAGAGTTATATCAATGAAATTGCAAAGGCTTTGTGCTTAGTGTATGTTGATATTTGCAGAGCTAAGTGCAAGTGATTGTAAGAAGGCTTTGTGCTTCAATCTAGCACGGGGAAGGAGGACCTAGCAAGGTACGTGCAGATCTCATGTCCTATGCGGAGTAGATTCCGGTGGCTCTGTGCTTGTAGAATATTGAGAGAAGATAATAAAGAAGACGAAGAGTTGGTGGACGTAGCCCCACACTGGGGTGAACCACGTATATCTTGTGTTATGGTTGCTTTGTGCATTCTGGTTATTGTCTTTTGTATGTAATTTAACCTTAAGTGTGGTAATGAATGTTTAGATGAATCTAGTATGATAGCTTAGTGCTTAAATGTTATGAATAAATGTTAGATCTGATATGTTTCCATATGTTAAGTGCTTAGATGTGTTAGATCTGGTAGAATACTGCTTTATTCTATAATTAGGGTTTGGATCTGCAATGTGAATAAGGGTTAACTACTGATGAATGTTAACTACTAAGTGCTTTGTTAAGTGGTATAATCACATATCTGTGTCCCAGCTAGGTTGCAGACATTTGAGTYCTGCAACCACCCCTGCCTCTGCCTCGGGTGAGACTTCATTTACTTCGCAGGCGTTGTCGAAAGGGTCGGTAGTTAGGGTTTTGTTGGTGTGTTGTTGAAGTGTTGAACCCTGGGTTTGCCCMTGTGCCAACAAATGGTCCTGTTGTCGAGACCTGAAACTGTGATTGTTGGGAACTGAAGAAAAGAAATCTTTGTGCATAGATATGTRCTTTAGTGTGCAGTATTGACTTGCGAAGCTCCGTGCTGAGAAGAGAAGTCTGATCTGAAGAAAATAGGTAAGATATTGAAGCTTTGTGCTCTGAGAAAGGTAAGATAAGTGAAAATTTTTGTTTTGAAAAAATGGATCTAGGTATGTTTGATAAATTTTGTCCTAATCTAAAAACTAGGGCACAATTAGAAGAAAGAAGATTTGATATGAATAGATCTGATAGAAATAATGAAAGGTATGTTATCCCTATGCATAGAAAGAATGTTTGGACTAACAAATGCATGTAGGATCCTAGAAAGAATTTTTTACAGGTTAGTTATTGTGATCCTAGTGCGCAGTACAGGAAAGGTTGGGGATCATTTAAGAGAAAGAGAGGATTAACCCTTTGTTACAATTGCAGAAGATCAAGACATCTTGCTAAGGAATGCCCTGGTAGAATACCTAGTTGTCTTTGTTGTAAATATATGAACCATGAAGTTTTGGATTGTCCTAAAATGATTGCTAAAGTTGAAAAGATGAGTATGAAACAAGAAAACTATGGGACAGACCAAGAAACTAAGGATATGATAGAACCCTAGAAAGAATCAGAGACTGTATTACTACAGATGAAAGAAACCTTGAATGATCACAGAGATATCAAATTATCAGAGGTCTTAAAAGAGAAAGAGCACATATAAACAAGAATAGGAGACTTCGACATAGACTATGTCCTGGATGAGGAAACACAGGTGAATATCATGACAGAAAGAACTTGGGAAATTTTGAGAAAGTCTGCTATGGTTCCTTCATTAAGAGGAATAGGATTATTTAGAGGAAACTTGATAACCCTATGTGGAAGACTTACCCAGACATCTATGAGTGTTCATGGCACTTCGACAAAAGAATAATTTGAGATCGTTAAGTTTGTTGAGAACAGAGCCCCATTTTCTATCTTGCTAGGAAAAACCTGGATTGAGAAAGATCAGATACGAAGGAAACAAGAAGAGGAGGATCTAGAATAGAAAAAGAAAGAACTAAGAGATTTTATGGCTAGGAGAATAGCGCACTTACCGGAAGAACAAGAGAACCAGTCGAAGCTACTAAAGACCAAATATATGGATGTCGAAGTTGAAAGGACACAGCAAGATTGAAGACACATGTTTGTACAAGAGAGTAGAGCACCCACCCCAGAAAGAGAAGAAGTATTACCCTTGAACCCTATGAAAGACCCTCCACATTGCGAAGTTATCATTCCAAGAGGAGATAAGAACGATAATGGAAAGAGGAAACCAGTGATTCAGGTCACAGGAAAGAAGGCCAGAAAGCTCAGTAAGAAGAGGGAAAAGTTAGAAAAATTGCAAGAAGTTCCTGAGAATACTTCGCAGAAGAAAGGTTTCCAGAACTCGAACTTCGTCGGAATATCAATACAGCACAGAATTGCACTTCGCCATGGCAGAGAAATATGACCGTTGGAGGCATTATGATTGTTCGATCGACGCTCCCGAACGGTTAGGAAAGCAGTTATGGCCTAAAA
>SNQJ01S0005558.1:214555-269753 GCA_010110895.2 Picea sitchensis | reverse complement strand
GTTGGGTTTTCTTCCCCTAGAGGGTTTCCCAGGATAAATGTTGTGTCTCTTGTGAATGTATATTTCTCAGTGATCTTGTTCTTATGATGCTCTTATCTATTGAAATGCAAAGAACTATAATAATGGCATAAACATTAACATGGAGGTCGTTGGAGCCTTGATGACGAGCGTTGGACCATGTGATGACTTGGCATGCCTCTTGACACCCTTTGGCACACCTTGGACCTTAGACGTTGAACTTTGGAGCTAGGGCATTGCACCATGAGCTTGACGTGACACTTGGAGATGGTATGGAGCCCCTGGATGATGTTGAACCCCTTGAGGACGTTGAGGCTTGGTTTGATGACATGGCATGTGATGATGATAATACACCTCTTGGGAGGGGTCATGGAGTCTTTTATCTTGATGACATATACCCTAGCTTGAGGATGTGGCACATGTGATGGGACATCACATTGATGATGATGTGACACTTTCTTGAGTCGACCTAGCACGTTGGATGATCAGTTGGTACCTTTTTTATGAGATGTGACCTTGATGAGGAGGCATGACTTTTAATGATACTTTGCACCTTTGGGGAGAGACGTGACTTTTGGAGCCTTTGTACCCTATTTGGAGATGGTGTCACCCTTCATAAAGCTTCTCGACTCGCATGTGTGATATTTTTAGAGGACATTTTCATGATTTTGCATTGCATCTTTGTTTTAGAAGCCTCTTTGGGGGTCGGCCTAGACCTATCCACCTTGTACAATGGATCTATTATGTTGTTGGGGGATTTTAGTGGATTTTAGCTCAATGAGGGAAAGCGCTTGGATTCCTCATATAAATAGAGGAAGTGCTCCCTCATTTATTCATCATTGCTACTTGTGGAGGATTACTACTAGTTTATTCTCTATTTCTCTTTTGCCTATGGATGAATAACTCATGCAACTTCTTGGAGAGATGATCTATGGATGTTTTTTCATGCTTGATGGATGATTTCATGGTTAGTGTTTCATGGATGAGCATTGATTTACTTAGTAAGTGTTATTTTTAAGTCGGTGGATTTATTCTTGAATTATTAAGTGTGGATGTTTTTATCAAAGTGGTGACAGTGCATTTTCATTGTATTTCTCGTGAATAGATTTTATATTGTAAACCGTAGGAAGGTTTGTAGTGAACTATCGTCTCTTGATATCATTTTTAAAGCTCGTTGAAGGACATAGGAGTATTTTCTAGGTTTTTAGTGGACTACCCTAGTTGTTTTCCTATATGATAGCTTTATAAGGTTTGTAGTGGACTACCTTAGGGTTTATCCAAAATCCACCCTTGATATCATCTTCTAAAAGTTGTTAAAGGATATTGGAAGACTTTCTAGGGTTTGTAGTGGACTACCCTAGTTGTCTTTTTATAGAATAGATTCCTAGGGTTTGTAGTGGACTACTATAGGGCTTTATCCAATGTTCTTTCGCCTTTCCCTTCAAGAAAGTTCACAGTTCGACTCCATTTACCCAAGAGGAATAAATGGCACTAGTCTTAACTCCCTTTTAGCAAATTTTAAAACATAAATTCACCTTTTCTTTCATTGTTCTAGGGTTTGAAGTAACTTCTCTTCAATTTTCAGCCATAGTTCAGCTTGATGTCTAGGGTTTGATTGGCATATTTCCCCTAAAAGTATATCTTGTCATCATTTATTGCATTGTTGATTTAATTTTCAACCTTCTAGGGCTTGACGTTTTGCATGGTTAGGGCTGTTATATTCTCTTATCATTTCAGGAAATAGTTGTAAGCTAAACCCTAATTTAATTTGTATTTTCAGCCCTAGTTTTCATTGATCTCTTACTTATTTCGAGGGATGATTTATTGCTATTATTATAACCTGATATATTGTGGCAGATCATCATCTTTTACACAAGTTTTGCAATAGCCATAGCTTTTCCTTTGATTTGTAGTGTTTGGGATACCTTCTTAACCGATTTCAACTTGCTAGATATCATTAATTGTCTTGAATATCTCACACATACAAATCTATAAATTGTTTTATTAAACCACCTTATGCTTACCTTAAAAACCTTGATCTACTAGTGGTATGTTGGAGTTGCTAATAAAGGAGGTCATAGACTTGATCTTATCTTGCTATTGGATTCCTTGAGGTTACTAGGGAAACCTCCCTTGTGTTGAATTTCATCATTATTGAAACAAAAGAAGTGATTGCTAAGGTGACAGTGGTAATACTTCCATGTTACACTTGTCTTAGCCCTTGTGAATGGTTTTGCACAAAGGTGCTAGATATTGAGCCTTTGTAGTTGTATTAATTGGTTTTGCAAGCAACCATTATATATTGTAGTCAACAAGTCACAAAAATAATGAAGGAAAAAGGCTTTTATTAATGGTTATGCAAAAATCCACAATTCTCCAAATTATAATAAACATTTTTTTTATATATTTGTTTAGACTAACACATATATCTTAACTAACTTTAGTCAATATACAAACTAATATTGACACAAGGTTGATAACCAACCTGATCTACCCAACATAACGTGGAGGACAACTTAACAAAAGACATTAACATGGTCAACTCAACAAATGAGAGTTGAGATCGTAACACAAATTGGTGGAAAACCACCTCCATGGAGTGTCTCAAAACCTATGATGATGAAATATGTGCTTCTCATGTTGATCAAAGAATGTGCTACTTAACATCATTCAAGATATATTATTTATAACATAAACATTACTTTGACAATCACACTAGTCCACTCACTTTTCCATGTCCCTCACAAATTGCTCTTATCCTTCCATTCATAATAAGTAGCAATAAGTAGCATAGGCAACTTTTTTTAGAAGGGAATAACTTCCCTTTACCTGCATCAAATGGGATAAGGTTGAATGAAGTTTTTGAATCTTGGTAAAAAAATGATTGCCTCTTCGTCATTGATTTTACTTCCTAAAAGGTACATCTCTCCATTAGCTAAGGACTTCTTACCTCCTATTCAGCTAGGCCTAACAATAGTTAGTCCTGTTTATGGCTTACACCATGTCTTCTATGCCCAGAAGGTAAGTTACTTTTAAATAATGCAATGCACGTGTCTCTGTGCAACTTGACTATTTCTTATAAATGTATGAAACATATCTCAGAAGATCCATTATTCTCACTCTACTATAGTTATAATTCCTCTTTTTCAAATTAAAAAAATTCTCTTCAATATACTCACTCTGGTGGTGTCCCGCCATAATGCTACACTTTCATTTGAAGTTAATGATATCCATACCTTTAAATGAAGGTATTGAACGAGTTTTTCAAGTTTGATTGTGTGGAACTTCTTAACGAGCCACTACTCTCTTCTTACTCTTTACTCTTTTGCGTGTTCATCTCCATGGTGTTGTCAGATCTCATCCCATTTCTCTCCTCTATATAGAAGTTCATTCTTAAAACCTCCAAATGTCCAAAAAACACTATGGTTCTCAGATGTTGATCTTGCTTTGAAAAACACCAGTTACCTGTGCAAGAAATTCCTCAAAAACTGTAGCCCAATTTAAATGCCTCGAAACGCTCATTAATACACTATCAATTTCACCTTATCACTTTCAATTTTCTGTGAAAAACATATTTTCTGTGATATCTTTGTTGTTCCACTGAAAAACATCTAACTATTTCTGCAAGCTCTTTGTTGTTCCACCGTAAGTGTTTAATAACCGCATCACTGCTTGTCAGATCTCTTCACAAGCGGACATTTTCTTGCTAGTAGTAATCAAAGTGTTTGATCTGTATCACTACTTGTCAGATGTCTTCACATGCCGACATTTTCTTGCTAGTAGTAATCAAAAGGTTAATAGATAAAATCTAAACTCATAATGAGAAAGTTAAGCAAACACATACACTTTGGCATTAAACTCTACTGAATTGATCACGTGTAATGTTATATAAGGCATCTTCGTCAAACAATCTCTGAAACTCTTAAGTTTGCAGACGCTGAGCACTTGAAAATTTGTGGAACAATTATCAACTATGTAATGTCATTTAAAGCATTAAGTTTTTACGTCACCAAACCTTAAAAAGCCAAGCATATAAATATAGCTGACATGTATTGGAGGACAAATAATAGGTTACTCTGGGCACTGACCAGTGTGTGTTTCATCATCTTGAATCTCAGGTAGTCTACCTTACCCGTGCAGTTTCAAGGCTTGTCTTCCCACCTCACAACCAATTGAAGTCATTTATGGTGGAACAAATTATCATGTGCATACTTGGCAATGATGGCCTAAAAACACATCCATGCATTCCAGAAGATTTCCAAGGATGGAAATCTCCACTTAAGGGTTCAAGACAATTCCTTTGATTAATTAGAGATTTTTCTAAATCCCTAATCATATTATCATTACAAAATTAGACAAATCATATTTCGCAACACCATCCACAATGTTATACATGCTTCTCCATAACAGAAAAAAGATTTAACAGATTTAGTACACATAAATCACTTGATTATTTAGAGATTGATCTATAGCCCTAATCCTATTATCATTACAAAAGTTGACAAATCATATTTGGTAGCACCATCCACCATGTTATGTTGTACATGTTTCTTGAGAACAGAAAAAAGTTAAAAAATTAGTACACACAAAAGCCCTCCGCAAAAGCCATGGAGTCATTCTGGGAAAGTACCAGTCGTTCGGGAAAATTCACGTGTATGTCTCAAGTTTAAAATTCAAATACCATTCACCCGAAATCATGTATTTGCAAACATATTCCAGTAGGTTGATCATTACTCCAGTTTAGGTAGCAAAAAACTCCAAAGCCACCAACTACAACATCATACTTACTAGAGAAATTTAAAAATTTATTTAGTGCATTCTGCTGAGCACATCGAATCTACAAAGAACATCTAAATTTTGGTGTCGATGTTGTCTACAACTAGAAAAAATAATAAACATGCTGAAGAGTATTAGATTAAGATATACGAACCTTGCAAGTATTGAGCCTTGAATAAAGACAAGCACCAAAAAGTCTCAAAATGCATCAACATATCATGAAATTGATGTGTATGTGGATATTTCGAGATTAATTTCTTCAGAAATCACTCCTTCCTCGTTATTCCTACTGTTTGCTCAAAATCCAAATTAAGATATCCAGTAAAAGAACTAGTGTCTGGACAGAAAAGATGTGATCGAACCCTTTCAGTCTCACGGGACAGTCTACCAGAAATCATTTAACAAAAATTATCATTCCCTAGATAACCTAGCCTCAAAACCTTGAAAGGAAATGTAAAAGCTCCATTGTAAAGCTCTGGGAAGATTCAACATTAATATCAGCACATCACAGTATATAAAGATCAAATCAGGTTTCTTCATTCAAATTTTCCATGCAGTTAACTTACACAGTTGACCAGGGGCATAAGCAAAAGCAGTTATGCAGAAAACATTTTAATGGGTTCAAAGAATAATGAAATTACTTAAAGCTGTCATTCATTCAGTCACATATAGCCACTAGTACTGTACAGTTCCAGAAGTCATGCGTGGCACTTCAAAGACAGTTGCACTATTTTGGGGCAACACATTTGCAAGATGGTTGACCACTTCTTGTAACATGTTGACAAACCAGAATAGCCAAAAGTTATCAACAACTAGCCAACGTAAAGGAAGATTGGAAGTGTACATCAACTGGAGGAAGAGCAAAAGCTGCTCACTGCTGAGCTTGCAAATCACTAAATGCGGCATCTTGTAAATCTCAAAACTTTGTTAAGTTAAATTAATTGCAGATATTTCTTTGGTATCATACGAATAAATCAGTGCATTGTTTGTCAGCTCCATAAGATCAATGGCACAGCATTACCTGTACCAACTTTTGAGAAACAAAAGGATACCTTGCATCCACTTTTTAAACACAATCATAGCCTCTGTATACTCTCACATAGTGACCCATGCTCCGAGAGATCAACTAGTACACTACGCATTTTTTCAAGAGACACCGGTTTCAATAACACACCGTCCATGCCAACCTTTAAGCACTTTTCCTTTGTTGCTTTGTCAGTACTTCCAGTAAGAGCCACAAGTAATGGTCTTTCATGCCGATTAGGAAACATCTCCTGAATGCGAATGGCTACTTCGTAACCATCCATACCCGGCATGCATACATCAAGAAATAATACCTTGAAATTCTTCCCAGCCTGTGACATGGATTGCAAGCACTCGTGTCCAGAGTTCACCACTGTCACATCACACCCTAAACGAGCAAGAAGGCTCCTTGTAACCATCCGGTTCACCCTGCATGTTCAACAAGAAACAACTTTCATCATCACACTTGCATCCACAGATAGTTCCAGCCTAACTCCCTATTCTGCCCAAAGAATAAATGTGTTCCACACACTCCATAAAGGCCTCCAGTCCAGCACCTTGAATCATTGGCATTCCTTTTTGAAACACCTAAAATAATTTTCTGATGATCTGCAATTAAGGCTCAGAAACCAGAATCCTAATACCAGACTAGCCATAAAATCGAAATAGACAAAGGTCATTATCCTTCGAGCATGTAAATTTGGCAATTAACTGCATCAGCAGTGTAAGCATTTCTACCCCGATTTAGTGGTGGCAAAATCGCAATCAAGCATATGCCCTAAACTACATAATCCTTTATAATCTGCAGGTAAGGCAATTTGCAGGTAAGGCTTGTTCAAGAGAAAACTGACAGAACATATACCATGACAAGTTACTCCCTTTCAAGCTCCAGAACATAATTTAAAAGGACCTAAACACTGTTACAGAGATAGAGATAAAGGAAAATTCAATTGAAGAGAAACCACTTACAGAACATACAGGAACTTCGGCCACTGGTATATAATACAAACTCTCCAATTCATGTCAAAACTCCTATGTAATTCATGTTTGGAAATTTAATACAAGAATTTATCCTAAACAGTAAAGCTAGATGTTTTATGAACTATAGAACAGGCAAAATGACATACTGCAAGCTAGATTGTCAAGATAGCTCATAAAGATTTACACCAAAGCCTCTAACAGCTTAACCACAAAATTTAGACCTGTCGCAGATCAGCTATTAAACAATGAAAGCAAAAGATACATAGTTCAAACATGGCAAGAAAAAGTCACTTCAAATGAGACAAGAACACAAATTCAGTTTCCATTTAGACGAGATGTACAAATAGCATCTCTGTTGGAATTGCCAACTTGAACAAAAAATGATAATTAATATGCATTGAAATAAACCCAGCTTAATGATACACAGAAAGATGTTAAGATTCATATTAATGAATTCAATGTGATCAAGCATTTCTATACCTGGGAAAACTGCCGGAGCAAACAAAACATAGTTATTCTTAACATCAAGAAGGAACAAAACTGAAACAGGGAAATCACTTACCCATTATCATCTGTCACCAGAACCTTCATTCCAGGAAAATCTTTACGGGTAGAATTTGATTGAAAGGAAAACGTAGCTTGATGCTCCATTTCATGTACAGAATCTGGAATCCCTAACTTAACAATAAATATGCAAGTTGAGCCCTTGCCTAATCCTTCGCTCTCAAGCCAAATATGACCCTCCATAAGGTTCACAAACCTGAGTTATGGATCCCATATACTAATAAGAACAAAGCATCCACCATAAAATAAAGAGCTTATACTAAAGACTAAGAATCTCCAAAGAAGAAAGTAACTTCAAATAACTGTTAGCCTTTACTTCCTCAAGGATCTATACCTCTTACAAATAGCTAGTCCAAGACCAGTGCCACCATAATTCCTGGTTGTCATTGCGTCAGAGTGCACAAATTTGCTAAAAAGCTTTGGAATATCCTGAGGATTAATTCCAGCCCCAGTGTCCTTTACCTGTGGAATCAAACAAACCACTGTTACTGTAAGAATAAAATAATAAAAGGGTTACACTTCATAACAACAAAACTATTTCCCACTACTCAAACATACAACAGAGTTCCTGGTTACACACTCAAGAGTAGATGAGATCCACAAGGTGCAGAGCTTCCATCGTAGGGATATGTACCCTTATGCTACACTGAGGCATGTTTTTTCCAATTGATATGCCTTATGCTAGACTTCTGTATTTAAAACTTGTAACCATTAAAAGCCACAATAAGTCATAAATAATACCTGCACTCTCAAATAGAAATGGCGATCACCCTGCACTGGGTAAAATTCAGGAGCACGTGGATCTCGCAAGGATTCTGGCCTCTCTAATAGAACCGTCACTGAAACACTACCTTCATTAGAAAACTTCACAGCATTCCCTAACACATTTAAAACAGTTTGCATAAGACGTTTATCATCACCGACAGTGTACTCTGGCAGGTCTGGAGCCAGGTTCATTGTCACAGACAACTTCTTCACAGATGCAACTGGCTTTACCAAATTGTGAACCTGTTAAACAGAACTAGTGACTAAGGTTGCAGTAGTGTAAATCATTGAAGGAAAAGCATGCCTTTGTTTTCATTAAAGATCCCTGAAATCCCTAGTCATTTTGCTTTACCTGTTTTTAAGCAAAAGCATGGACACACCCCAGCACATACCTCACGAAACATGCCGGGAAGATTAAATATCCGAATGTTTAGCTCCAAGCTCCCATCTTCAAGCTTTGAAAGATCTAAAACATCATTGATAAGTGTTGCAAGGAGATTACTACTTCTTAAGATAGTCTCAACCATGGATCGTTGTTCAGGAGTCAACTCTGTCTCCTGAAGAAGTGATGACAAGGCAATAATTGCATGCATTGGAGTACGCATCTCATGGTTCATAACAGCTAAGAAGTCATTGCGAGCACGAATCGCTGTTTCTGCCTCCTGCCGAGCTAGATCAAGTGCAACGTTTTGCTCCATGAGCATGTCTCGTGCTCTCATTGATTCTTCCAGAATTGCAGCATGTGAGAGGGCCACCGCTACCTGTAAACAATAAATAAAAAGTTACAAGTGACCTTAAACCATGAAAAATATCTACAACAAACCACAATCCAGGAGTAAGTCACTTTGTATATTTTGAAATTGTTTATTAATTACACAACTATATCGAAAAAGTCGAAATGAGTATCAAAAGCAAATAGTAGAAAGGTAACGATTGGTTATATGCTTTCAAACAAGGTTTATGATGCTTACGAGTTATAGCCTAGAAGAAATTATCTGCGATTAAAATTGTCCTACACAGAACCTTCTACAAAAAAAACTTAAAAGTGATCAAACATTAAACCTAGTGTTTTAGTTCTTTTTATAGAATTTGCTGACAAAAGCAAATCAAAACCATAATAAGCTGCAAAGATTACTACATAAGAAGCCCCCGCTGATGTCCATACATGCAGTTCAACATTAAGGCAACCTTGAACTTCATAACAGCAGCATACAGCAATATTATTTACATAACGAAAGAAATTGTCGAATTTTGGGACAAGATTTGCTTATATGTAAGCAACCATCGTTCTTTAAGTCCTATGAGCTTCTGCTATGCTTCACAACAAAGTAAATGGAAGGAGAACCATAAAAATTCAAATTCAAATTTAAAAAAAAAAATCGTTTAAAAATATCTATGTTTATTCATTACTAAATGATATAATTAAAAGATTGGCTGAAAGTCAAACTAATGGTGATAATAAAAAAAAACAGTATCAAAACAAAAATCAACACAATGAATTATGAATGTTCTGAAATACAGCCAATATAATAATTTAAATTTTATAGTACAGATCTAAATGAAGGGCTGTACTTCCCTGATCCATCAACCTTCTGAAAATCAAATAATATTTTTATCATATTCAAATAGCCCTCAAATAGAATTTTACAATTTAGTGAAATAATCACTAGATATTAAGAAAGAGAGCAAATTAACATAACAAATAAAGCAAGGCCTTAAATTAGACTAGGGTCAGGATAGTATGTTGATACAGGTTGAAGGAATCAAGCAGGAGAAGCACTAAGGTTAGCAACTCCGCCCTGCTCTGTGGTGATGAAATGAAAACCGTTAGTTTCCACCAACCTCTTTCAAAGTGTAAATCA
The DNA here is from genome assembly GCA_010110895.2 of Picea sitchensis. NCBI lineage: Eukaryota > Viridiplantae > Streptophyta > Pinopsida > Pinales > Pinaceae > Picea > Picea sitchensis. The sequence goes on along the minus strand of SNQJ01S0005558.1, from coordinate 259,764 downwards.
GCTCACTTTGAGCGCCTTTTCTCCCAGTGACAAAACCATGTGGTCTCTGCTATCTGTCTGCTATGAGATAAAACCAGCGGACCTGGAGCCAGCAACATTTTCCCCAAAATCAGAAGCAGCAAATGCTGCTAGGATTTAAGACTTTGCTTGGGGGCGTAATGGGGATAATTTCTGGGATCTGGGCTTTCTTCTTTTTTCAACTAGAAAAAACAGTAGATCTGTTTCTCTCCGTCTCGTTTGCTTAGAGAAAAGCTTGTAGGCTCAAAAGGAAGCTATAACAACAAAGAACTATCAAATAAGAGCCATGTGTGCTCAGGAAAGGGCCAGGGCTAACTTGTGAAGGCAAACCTGTCGTCATGATGAAATCTGCAGAAATGAGCACTGAAGGGTTAGTGAGGTGCGCCTAAACTTCCCATATTGAGTCCCTGGCAGCCATCCTGTAAACGAAAGGGGGAAGGGAACTAGCTCCAACGTATATGAAACGCCGGGTTCTCAAGACAGTGGAAACTCCAGTTGTTCTCAGACTGGAACTGCAGGCAGGGTACATCGAGAACTTGCTGAGTTACAGCCTTAATCTGCTGGTTTATGGGCATTTGGTGTTCGGCAGAAACTATAGCCAAGTACATAGAGCATAGCTGGAATGTTCAGAACAGCCTTTCTATTAGATTGCTACTGTGAGAGTACTTTATTGTATTCTTCTCAAGCCCTTGAAACAGGGAAATAGCTTTGAAGGGGTGCCCTGTGTTACACCTCGTAATGTGTGAGGTTTCACATTGTGATTTTCATCACATTGATGGAGTTTGCAGCGGGTACCCATCGATCAATTGGATGGATTTGGGGGTAAACATCTTCACAGAACCTCTTCTCTTCTTGATGGTGGATTATTTGATGCAGAATTTTGGTGGAGGAGATTCACTTCTCTATGATAGATGGTCATTGTTTATGGTCATCTAGTGGTTTGGTGTTGCTACTTCCATATCTTTGCTTGATGGAGGCACTTTTCTCATGATCAATCATTGTTGGGGAGATCACCTTGTCATTTCCCCTTGTTTATGATGTTCTAGTCACTACTCTCACTTGGTTGTTGCACGGTGGGTTCATGTCTTGTTCTTAGTTGTTTGTGTCCTCTAGCACATGGTGGGGTGTTTTCCTAGTGTTTTACCTTGGTATAATTCATATTTCATCACATTTTTACTTTGTACGTATAATCCACATCACATTCAGATTCCATCATATTTCCATTCCTAGAGGGTGCACGAATCATTTCATCTATATTCGTATAGGTTTCACTTCATAATTAGCCTTTCATTTGCAATATTTCATCATTTCACCATTTCCATGTGTAAACACATCAAAGTAGTTTGGGATACTTTCACTGTTGATTAATTACACTGAAACCTTAGCTTGAGTGCTACATTACTATTTATATTCATATGTTATAAACCTCCATTGACGCCTCATTCCCTAATTTCCATCTTAAAATGTTTTTATCACTCACTAGGGAATGCAACTTTATGTTCCATGTGGTACACCACATGAAGGTAGCACTCCCCCTTGGCACACATGTCGAGGCAACACAAATTTTTTTTTTAGAAATGAGAGAAAAGAAAAAGAAAATTATTATTTGCCCCCTTTATCAATTCATCTTTATCCAATGGCACACATGTTGAGGAGGTGGTGGAGCTTTGCACATGGTTTGAGAGGTTAGTTATGCATGCACCCTAGTCATTTATCCACATCCATGTGATGTCCCATCCCCAAGATTAGGCCAGCAGGGAGTGACTTAGTAGTCTATACGTTCCCGTAGACTATAGTCAGGCACAAACAGGGAACCAGATGGAGAAATAAGGAGGAATTAAGGCTAAACGATAAATTAAGCCTAAAGGGAACCAGATGGAGAAATAAGGAGGAATTGCTAAACGATAAATTAAGCCTACTCATTTAGGAAAATCACTTAAGCCTAAGTCAACGCAAGAATTAGAACTAAAAGGTGATAAGGGGGCGACTAAATTGACAAATATTTCACTCTAGGAGTGAAGGCTTCAGGTTAAGTGATGTCAATCTGGAGAATTAGGTCGAAAGGTAGATAGAGAGGACTTGACCTAATCTCTCATTCATTATGCATGATTATGATTGATGTTGAGAGCTTCCAGAGGAGGAAGAGAGTCACCTTGTTGTTTTGTGAATTTCTCGAGGAGTCCACCACCCTTGATCGGTTTCGTGTTGAGAGACACAATTTAGCCTACCGCGGGATACCATCCGTGTATTTCATCATACATTTCGTGAGCATTCGTTGAGGAGGGCGAATTTTAGCCAAGGAGGGCTAAGCTATTGAGATTCACAGATTCAGCAGAGACCGTGGTCCCGATTGGTAACGACTGACTCAAGGAGAGCTAGCCGGCGCCCATTGAGCTGTAGCTTTTCATCGACCGGCTGGGCAATCTGGAGAGCCACCCATACCATTTAGGGCGCATGCATTCCTGGGAGCCAGTATTTCAAAGCATGGGTTTCCCCATCGATCCGCCAACTTTCCAACCCATTTGACTAATACTTGACAAGACGATCTTTTTGAGCTTACATAGCCGCGCATTCGGAATTTCCGCGGAATCCATTGGGCTTATTCGCTTACAGGCGCGCACCCCCGGTCCGATCTAGTGTCAGAGGTCCGCTCGGGTGTCGCCGACATTATTTTCAAAGGTAAAGGAAAGTTCGTATGCATTGATTGGTTTTGAGGACATTCTGACGGCGGAGTTTTGAGATCGAAGCCTAAGTAACCGATAGCGTCACCGTTCATCCGGATCGCTCTGTATTTTGTCATTTATCCGCGGCATGCAATGACCGTCAGCCTTCTTAAGTGGACACGGCATTTCTTTTGCTATTTGATTTCAGAGCCCCAGCATTTATCCGGCGCGACCGATCACGCTTTAGTTTATATATTTCAAGAGGCGCATTTGTATTCTAATGCGATGACCGGAGCATTATTCATAATATTGAGTTGTTGACCTTATATGCTATTGCATGCCGTCGTATGATTGTAAGATCTTTGTTATGCTACATGCAACTATAATAACTCACATGCAACCATAATAATCATATGCAAATACTCATAAACAAAGATCATCTACATCAAACCCCAAAACGCACCCAGAAACCCCCCATCGATTCCATGTTAGAGCAGAAGATCGAGCAACATCTTGATCACCAAATCGCGGATATTTCAAGGGTATCGTAGCTTTAGTCCCTCACCGCGACTAAAGACATAAATGAGGAGCAAAAGAACCGATGGTCAGGAGCTAATGAGGGTGACTTAATACGCCACGCATACCGGGCTTAAAGGGAAGAAGGACAGCTCTAACTTTCCTTTCCTACCGTAGGGAAGAGGAAGAGGTAATTCCTAGAGAAGCGTAACGACGAAGCAGAGCACGCAGGTTGAGCCGCGAAGCAGAAGAGGCTTGCGACAGTGTATGAGCTTACCAGAGGGCCGTAAGGCCCCAGCAGATCCGTGACGTAGTCTTCATGCAGCGATACCGCTGACATGCTAGCTAGTCAGCGTACATGTCCCAGTCCTTGGCTCAGATAGCAGATAGACTGGCTATGATAAATATTCCGGGCACTCAAGGCCCACATGCAAAGACATGGGAACTCAGGGCAAAGTAGTGACACCACCACCCACTACATACACCTCTCGCGAGAAATCCCATCACCATTATTTCCAGCTTCCAGAGAGCACCAAAGAGTATTCAGATACTGATAGCTCAGAGACCAACCACACATGTGGAGGATATGACAGAGTATCGGAGAGAGTATGCGCCATGGACCGTGACTTCCAGAACGACATGACCCTATTCAGGCACCGGACTCCTTTACTCGTGAACCGGGCCCCGTGAGATCTTCACGTGAGGGGGCAATAGGCGTTGTGCAGGGGCATAACCTGACTTCATCCGCAAAGTTGGTAAAATCACCATACATCTTGACCTAATCATCCGCATGCACCGCCAGAGCTTGCGCCGTAACCGATTACTTACTACAAGCTCAATCCGTATGACGTGTAGGCAGAGGCTATCAGCTTCGGCACTTCTACACTTGGAGGGTGAGGTACATGAGTGGTGGTATCATGGATCGGTGACATTGGGTCATGATCATATCACTTCCTACAGAGTTCAACGAGACTCATGGATAGATTTGACAGGAGGGATCCAAGATCCATTTTCGTAGATCTAGCCCATTGAGACAAACTGGCACTGCAGAGGCTTTTATTGCAGAGTTTCAGAGGGGGTGGTCGCTACAAAGGATGTTATTATTACATTCGAGCCTCCTGACATCATGCTATTCATAGAAGGGATCACACAACCCTTGAGAGGATGGGTGAAGGCATGTCGCCCTCATTCCTTGCAGGATACCATCCGACGCACTAGATATTTTCTGGACTCTGTGCCAAAAACCAAACCCTTTACCAAACCCTTTATACCACAAAGAGACAAAGATCAGAAGAACCCCCCAAGGGAATGGAAGGCAAGCCTGCTGGATGATGACACGACGGAGTTGATGAGGAAGCAGCTGAAGCTCCCGTAGAGATCCTTGGGTCCCCGTTCATAGATGCATGGGGAAGGGACGTATCCACTATATTGAGGTGGAATCCGACAGTGAAGAGGAGGATGAGGACATTCAGAAATCTACAGACAGTGATTCAGAGAATGAGACCGCCCATGAGCCAGAACAACATCCGAAGAAACCACAGATAACCGGTCAGACCAAGCCCCTCAGGAGGAGGCCAAACCGTGAGAGGTGAAAGGGGAAACCATAGCTACCCTTCGAGTGCCTGCATAACACTCTCAAAGTTTAAAGGGCTTTGTACAGGGGCAACGCATGACGGCCTTAGTTGATGGTGGGGCCACCCACAACTTCCAGGACACATCACCGCAGCCAAGAGAGGCTACTTACAGAGGAGTTTGAGGTGTTCCATGTGGCAGTGGCAGATAGATACACGATGACATAAGTTTAGACATGGTCCTAATCTAGAGGTCTAGCTTGGCAACTACACCCTGATCGACACATTTTATGTAGTTGACCCATCAGACATGATACCGACAAGCGACAATGGCTTATTCATTGGGGAGATTGGGTTCAACTATCAGATGTTGATCATGAGCTTCAGGGACACCAGTTGATCGAGAGTTGTGTTGAGAGGTACGTCTACAGGGGCACCTCGGACAATGTCAGCAAAGAGGATAGAGAGGATCTTATGTCACAGTGATGTATTTACGCACAGAAAGTGTTGATCACCAATAACGGAAAGACTCGTAGAGGGTAGGAAGCATCATCCACGACGTAGAGCCACTGGACGTTATGAGCCGCTTTTGGACCGACACCACCAGGAGACCACCGCATTTAGGGTTTGAGTACATGATTGAGCTTATATGTGGGCTACACCTCGATCACAAGACCTTATAGACACCCCAAGAAATTTAAGGATCTAAATTGAGAAAGCCGCATCAAAGAGTTGCTGGTTTCACTATGGGGCACATCGCCCAAGAGTCCTTTGCATCTTCGTGAGGTATTGGCATCAAGAAGGATGGCGCATTGCATATGTGCATTGATTATAGAGTTCTCAACAAGAAAAACGATCAAGAATCCTTACCCCATTCCACACATACATGAATTGATGGATGAGTTACATGGAGAAGTCTTCTTCACCAAGATTGATCTACATTCAGCACATCGACGCATCATGGAGCAAGATATTGAGAAGACAAAGACTGATGCCATTTTCGACATTTTGAGTTCTTGGTCATGCCATTTGCACTGACCAACACACCAGCCACTTCCCATTCTTGCATGAACCATATCTTCGTGAGGGGCAGCTTGGAGGAAACATTCTCGGTATTCTTCGACGGCGACATTGATCTACATCAGGACTTGGGATGAGCATTTGGCACATTTTGAGATGGTCTTGGATATTATGAAGACACAATATTTATATGCCAAGGAATCCAAATGTGAATTTGGGATGATAGAGGTGCTTTACTTGGGGAACATTATTGGGGGAAAATGGGTATAGGTTCATCGGGAGAAGATCGGGGCCATTTTGTATTGGCCAATGCCTAAGAACCTCACGGAGCTAAGAGGATTCTTTGGATTATGCAATTACTACAGCGTTTGTCGGGTTTTTCGCCAGCTGGGAGCACCACTCACGACTTTGACAAAGAAGGAGCTTTTCATTGGACGTGAGGATTCACGCTTTGCACCTTCAACAAACTGAAGGAGGTTATGGGCACATGCCCCGTTCTAGCACTACCAGATTTTTCTCAGCCAGCTTGTCCTAGAGGTGACATCGTGTGGGATTGGCGATTGATGCAAGGGGGACATCCCATTGTTTTGAGAGCAGGAAGCTCGACGAATCAGAGAGGTTTCATCCCATTTACTTCATAAGGAAATCCTAGCGATCATGCACGCTTTAACCAAATCTGTGCAAAGATCCGGGTTGGCGCTAGGTTTGTAGTGAAGACTCCATCATAACAGCCTTAAGCATTTCCTTGAGCGTAAAGACTTCGAGAGAGGCAACAGTATGGGTCCCCAAAGATCCAAGCTCGACTTTGACATTGAGTATGTCATGGTAAAAAATGAATATCGTAGCAGATTCCTTGTCCAGGAGGCCACCAGGATGTTCGATGATGGACATCTCTACAGATTGGAAGGCCTATCTCTTGGCGGAATATTCCAAGAACAAATTTGGTTTTAGTAGAGGTAATGGATGGCTGTGTGATTGATGATAGGTACCGGTTCTTGATGACGCCATTTCTGCCAAGAACCGTATTTATTTGGTTCCAGAATCCACCCGAAGGGGAAGATTCTGAAGGCACAAATACGACATTCACCAACAACAGGCATCAAGGATTTCAAAACCTACAAAGCGCATCGAGATCTCGCTGAAGGTCTCATGATGACGCGGCCGAGACACACACGAGTGCACGACTCACGCCAGAACAAGTCCGAGTATACACACCTCGCGGGGTTACTTCCACCTCTACCCATTCCAGAGCAAAAAAATGGGAGAGCATTTCTAAGGACTTCATTACAGGCCTTCCTAGAGTGCGGGAAGAGATCAGATATCAGTGGTCGATGATTGACCGTTCGGCATTACTTCGCCATACCCACGGACTACAAGGCCATACAGGTAGCAAAGTTTTTTTTCAGCTAGTTATTTTGGTTGCATGGTTTACCTAGGAAGATAGTTAGTGATAGAGATGGGCGCTCATCGGGCCATTTTTTACAGAGCTTTCTCAGATTGGCAGCACAGAGCTACTACGAAGTACCGCCTACCACCCACGTATTTACGGCGACAGAGATCGCCAACAAATGGGTGGAAGGATATTTGAGGAACTATGTGGGGGCAACAACGCACTTGGGTAAGATCGTTGCATATGGGTGAGTATTGTTGCAAATACCTTAATTCTATCATATGTCCATCGGGGATGACACCCATTCATGGCATTGTATGGGTACGATGCACCTTCATTTATAGATGCGCCATTTGGGGACAAGCAGGGTTCCGGTGGCCAAGGATTGGGTGGAGGAAAGTCAAAGGATCCTACAAGCAGCAAAGAAGAACTTGCAGTCAACTCAGAACCAACAAAATATATATTTAGACCAACACAGAGTTGAGAGTAGTTTTGAGGTAGGGAATTTGGTTTTCCTGCGATTACAACCATACCGATAGTCCTCCTTGAAGAGGAGCTGAGCAGAGGAAATTGAAGCCTAAGTTCTATAGGCCATACGTAGTCATTCGGCGGATAGGCAAGGTGGTATATGAGAGCTAGAGCTACCTGAGGGTAGCAAGATCCATAACGCCTTTCACGTCTCCTGCCTTAAAAAGGCGGTGGGGCAACAAATCAAAGCACTTCACATGAGTTGCTACCCTTGGATGAGGAGGGTCGGGTGGAACTAGTACCAGGAGATATCGGAGCAGAGAGAGCACAGCGCTGAGGAGCAGGATCACCGAGAGTTTGGTTAGATGGAGGGTTTTTCTAGTGGAGGATGCCACATGGAGGGGAGAGATATTTGCGTAACCCCGATTGATGTTGCTTGAGCATCGGGCACCTCGAAGGGAGGACTGTGATGTCCTATCCCCAAGATTAGCCCAGCAGGGAGTGACTCAGTAATTCATACGCTCTGCAGACTATAGTCAGTGACAAACAGGGAACCAAATGGAGAAATAAGGAGGAATTAAGGTTAAACGATAAACTGCCTAATTACTTAGGAAAATCACTTAAGCCAAGTCAACGAAGAATTAGAACTTAAAGGTGATAAGGGGGGCGATTTAATGGACAAATATTTCACTTAGAGGAAGGGCACCTAGGTTAAGTGAAGTCAACGAAGAATTAGGCCTTAGTAGTATATAGAGAGGAATTTGGACTCCAATTCCTCATTATGCCCGATTATGATTTGATGTTGAGAGCTTCCAGAGGAGGAAGAGAGCCGAACTTGTTGTTTTGGTGGAATGTTCGAGGAAACCACCACCCTTGATCGGTTTCCTGTTGAGACACACTTAGCTTCATCGGAGATAACATCCGTGTATTTCATCGCATACTTGTGAGCATTCGCTGAGGAGGGCTGCAGCCTTTAGCCAAGGAGGGCTAAGCTATTGGAGAGATTCACAGATCTCTAGCACCGTGGTCCCGACAGATCTATTCTCGACCCGGAGAGCTTTCAGCTGTGGCGCTTCCATTGAGCCGCTTTCATCAGACTGGCGGTGGAATTTCGCGCAGCTTGGCCCATACAAACCGCTTAGGGCGCATGCATTCCTACCGTGCATTTGGCTTGGTGATGCGGGTTTCCCATCGATCCCGGGCCAAATCCTTTCCAACCCATTTTGAACCACTGACGACGCATCGCTTTGGCTACATAGCGCATTCGACGGGTGGAATCCGGCCAGTTTATTCAATGCCCAAGGGCGCAACTCTGGGTCCGGATCTAGTGCCGAGGTCCGCCGGTGTCACGCTGCACATTATTTCCAGCAGCAGCCTGTATGACAGATTGGAGCAGCTGAGGACATTCTCGACCGCGGGAGTTTTGAGATCGAAGCCGGATAGCTGCCACCGCTCATCCCGGATCGCCTCATTTTATTACTCATCCGCGCATGCAAATGTGACCACGCTTTCTTGCGATTATCACGGGTATTTCTTGCTATTTTGATTGTATTCCATGCATCCATGCAACTGACTCTGACGCTTGGTTTATGGCGGCTTCAGGGCGGCTTGTATTCCCACGCATGCATTGATATTATTCATAATATTGAGTTGTTGACCTTATATGCCATTGCATAAGGCCATTTTATGATTGTAAGACCTTGTTAGTGCTACATGCAACTATAATAACTCACCTACATGCAACCATAATAACTGACATGCAAACACTATAAACAAAGATCATCTACATCAAACTCTAAAACGCATCCAGAAACCCCCAGTGTATCAGATCTGCATGTTAGAGCAGTAAGATCGTAGCAAATATCTTGATCAGCCGGATCAGGGATATTTCAAACTCATCCTTGTCCTTATCCATGTGGCACAACCTCCTAGACCTATCCACATGCCTAGTCTCCTTGGCACATTCTTCTAAGCTAGTAGGTGGTGTGCTCCACTAGAGGATCCGCATGCACCTTTGAATGAGCCCTATTCACATCTTGTTTCACCTTGTTGAGGTTTAAAGTGACTATGAACTAATTTGACCTACATCGAGAGAAGATCCACTACACACTTTTCGAGATAGCATTATGGAGTGACTTCATGAGAAAGAGAATCTACTTATTGCATCTTGACATGGTCAACCACCTTGGGAGGCATCCCATCTTTCTTGAGCTTATCTTGTTGGAGGTTGTTACATGGCATAACTAACCACTCACTATTTTATTATTGTTTGACTTGTCATATGAGATGGTTATGTGAGAGAGCATTATAATGTTGTTTTCCTTGGAGATAAGGATGTATCTAGATAACTCCAAGTATATTTTATTGTTTCTTCTAGGAGAATAAAGTGGATCTCAACAACTAATTACTACTTTAATAAAAAAGTAGTTGAACTCATAGATCTAGAAAAAAAAATATTTGTTTATTGTAAGAAAGATGAATCTCCCTCTATAAAAAGGAGCTTTCTCTCCATTTCATCAGTGACTGAGGATTGAGCGAATGGAGAGATAGAGAAGTGATAGGAGAATATGAGCTTGGGGATGATGATGTATTGAGCTCCATTGTATATCAAGGTTGAAGACTAATGAAGAAGTGAGGTATTGCTCTATTTTCTTGTATGATTATGTATATCCTTTTCAATTGTTGTTAATGTTTTCTAGAGACTTCTGCAATTCATTTACGAGTAAAGCAATTTGAGTAGGCTCTCCCTCTTGTTCTACATTATTATCATTCATCTATCAAATTAGTTGTTAATAATTCATCCAAATATAACAACACCTTCATATTTGTTTGATGAGTGACACCCCTAGCTCTCCAAGATTAGTTTCTATAACACATTTCTAGCTAACACTTAAGGTTAAATGTATCAAAATAGTTCCTTTCCCTTGAGTGCATAATTAAATGATGGACAATCAAACTAGTTCTTTCATCCATGAAGGTTGAATGTGTCAAACTAGTCCTTTTTCCCTTTATTATGCCTTTCCATGAAACAGTTGTGAATGTATCAAATAGTTCTTTCCTTTATGCAATATTTCATGACTCCATTAGCCCAATAGATTGATAGGCACTCGTTCCCTTTCATTTTCATTTCATTTACTTGCCTCCTCCTTCCCATTTCTTTCTTTTGTATATTCCTTTTCCCATATTCATTTTCATATACTATACTACAACTTTTTGTTTTATCAAGACCTACTCTTCATTTTCACCTTGATCCCTGACTCCATGGCCTTGATAATCCTACCTTAGGGCAGCCCCCCTATGTTGGAGAAGAGCCAACCTAAAGTGTAGCGAAGAGCTGTTGACATGACAGTGGGCAGCTTTCATGAGTTACACAAAGTTGTCACCTTTATGATTGGAACTTTACACTTTTGTGGGCGTTAGATTTTGTTGTAACACCCTGGATGATGGTAAAAGCAGGGTTGTTCATGCAACTATGGACTAAGCGTATGACCCTTTTGAAGAAGTCCAATCCTTTGTGTCTGTATGGGATCATGCTTCTAGGCCTACCAATGGAAGTTTCGCAAGACACTGTTTTTAAACTGATAGGAAACTCTGTAGGAACTTGTCTTAAGGCATCTAAGTTAATAGGAGAGTGCATCCACCTTTCTTATGCAAGTTTGTGTGGATTTAGAGTCAAGCAAAGCAAAAAAAACATTTGTAAATTTGATGGCATTAGAGATCAAGGGAAGAGCCATTGGAATATGAACATGTCCCCTTCAACTGTAGGATCCAAGCCAAGTTACCTAGAGAGGTTGTGTCCACTAAACCAGATGTAGCGAGAAACATCACCCTGTGGAAATGGATCCATCTCCCTCAAATCAGAACAAGTAAGCCAAGAGCTCCTCAAGTTGGCAAGAAGGAAAGAAAACATCTTCAAAAGCTTCAAAGAAAAAGAAGAAGCTAGAGAGCAAAACTAGTGCAGCAAACCTGACTAGAATGTGGTAGTTCTTGTAGCCAGATATGAAGGCCAGAAAAACAGAAGACCCAGGACGAGCACCTGAATTGCCAGACAAGGAGGGATGTAGCTAAGGAAGAAATCCCAAAGTTTGTAAAGGAAATCCTTACGGTAATAAAGTCAAACCTGAGACAAGACTCATGACTATCTATATAGGAGCCAGCCAAAATCAAATGAAACTCAGAATTCCCACACAAGGATGGATGAAGAAGAACAATACCAAGAGATGGAAGAGTAGCAATTCAACAAAAGACCAACAGGAAATGAATCTCAAAAGCAGCTAGAGACACCACCAGAAGATTCATCCATCGAAGTCTGTGGAAATGGATCCATCTCCCTTCAAATAGAAAAAGTAGACCAAGACCACCTCAAGAGAAAATGAGATGAGTGTTAAATTTTGAGCTTGATTTCAAATAAACATGATCTTTTAACTTATTTTTCAACACTTCACAATCTTTAAATCACAATGTACTGAAAACTGAAATAAGAGAGCAGCGTAAATATCAAGATCACAAATGCACACAGAGATTTACCCTGGGGAAATCCAATACGGGAGAAAACCCCAGCAAAAGATCTTCCTCTTAATTAATGAATAAGCTTTGCAGGTACAATAACCCTCAATGGGGTGCTACAGTACAAAAATCACAAGAGAGAGAGGACGGCTAGAGACCTTTTGCTTGTGCTGCTAGTAGATCTGAAGAATACTGTAGAACTGAACTTGAATACTGCAGATCTGAACTTGAATACTGCAGATATGTACTTGAATGTTGTGGATCTGATATTGTATACTGCAGATCTGAATTGCAGATCTGAACTAAGCATGAACTGAATATCTCCTTGAGCGTTCAATGTAGAATTATAGTAGAGAGCAAGAGCTTTATATTGAACCCTAGATCAAACCCAACGACCTCCTGAAACCCTTGCTGAGTGCTTGAGAAGGCGGCTATGATTTTCTGTACATTGTGAATTGCCTTCCTTGATCTTTTTATGCTTTTTGGATCTATCTTCATGTTGGGTTAAGTTATCCTTCTAGAAGATTCTCATCTTGGGTTAAGTTTATCTTCTAGATCCTTCTCGCAACAAGTCGATCTTATCTTCTTGGGTTAGGTTTGACTTTCTAGAAGTCTTTGTTCTTCTTTGGTTAAGTCGACTTTTGCACTAGACTCACAAAGTTTATTTCTTCATCTTGACTTTTGCACTAGACTTACAAGGTTTGTCCATTCACCTTGGCTTTTGCACTAGGCTCACAAGATTTATCTCAGCATCTCCTTCGTCCCGACTCTTGTCTGGCTCACAAGGTTTGTACGTTCACCTTGACTTTTGCCATGACTCACAAGACTGGTTGAATCTCCAAATCTCCCTGGCTAGCCTCAGGGTGGCCACTTAAGGCCCCATTGGAGAATGACTCATGATGCTGCTAATTTTAACAATGAGCAAGTAAAAGCCCATTCAAGAGTGAATGAGGTTGCATAAAAGAAAGTAGAAAATGAGTTGCCCCTGTGAAGCGACCAAAAGAAAACAAGAAAGAAGTAAAGAAGAGTTGAAGGTTGGCATGAGCAAAAGCGAAAGGAGAGAAGAGACACCAAGATTCAAAGCTAGTATCCCAAGTGTGTGAGGAACCACATTCATGAGGTGGTCGGTGGAAATGGAAGAGGTCAATAAGGCCTTGATCAAAAGAAGAGAACCAAGCGAAAGCATTAAGCACACGACTCGAGAACCTATAAAGCTTTCATGAAGCACGAGTCCCCAGAGCCCCTCACTGATTTTAAAGAAAACAACAGCGGTGAATGATGACCGTGAATCCTTGAGGAGTGTGTGGCCCTAACAAATAGAAAAACGAAATAAAAGAACAAAATCGCACAAAATATAGCACATCCCTACTTTCAGAGTGCTGAAAAAACCCAAGTGTCATGTTTTGTGGAAAATCGACACCACCAAGTTTTTTGACGCACTGGGGTCTTAAAGACATGAAAACTACAAAAGACGGGGTACTAAGTCACTTGACACATCCAAACCCCCCCTCTATGTCGTGTATCCTACATGTTGAACACGATACAATAGGACATGTGTTGAACACGCGTTTAGAACGTGTCATGTTCATAGGACATGCATGTCCTGAAAATAAGACATGTGTCCTGCTCAAAAAAGGACCCTGGCTCATGTTTTCTCATGCAAGTTGCAGCTGTGAGGTGTTTCAGTGTGCAACTAAGGGTTATTTTTCCTTACTAATTCTATTTATAGAGGTCCCCACCCCCTCCATTTCACCCACCCTAGTAATTAATGGTAATATTAAATTTTCTCCTTTATCTTTCATTTTCATCCTTTTACTTAAATTTTTAACATTACCATTAATTGTTTCGGGATGTTTGAGAGTGGTTCCAACCTCATTGGACTTCATATGGAGAAAGTAGAATTTTAGGTTCCATTCAAAATTCAACAAACTTAACGGTTTTCAGGATTTCAAGATTGGCAGGATTGCAATGTTTCCACTGGATTCTATCATGTATGAGGGTATGGAACTGGCATTTAATCAAGGGCACCAAACCCTTTATGTACCTCGATGTTGGTGGCATTGATTGTTGAACTCTTTTGTCACAACCCCAGTAAAAATGTACCCTTCACTCAAGTATAAACTTTTTTGTTGAACTCTTCTATATGTCATCGTGTCAAGTGACTTAGTGGTGTATGTGCACACCAACCTCTGTCTTATATGCAGGCATTGGGCAGAGAGAAGAGTGGTTGAAGGGAAAGACAAAGATGTGGGATGTGTTTCCTGATGATATGGGTTTGGACAACAGTGTTGAGTTGGCAATGTCATCATTTATGTTAGTAACTTAGTAACTTAGTAGTTACTAAGTTAGTACTTGTTGTATGATTGAATTTGTATCATCATCATGTAAATGTTTACAGTTTAATTATTTCATTTTTGTATATGTAATTCATAATTTAAATATAAATATATATATATATAATGTGTCCTTCGTGTCCTATTTTCGGGGGTCGTCGTGCCCATGTTAGATACTCGTATTTGCGTGTCCTCTATGTCCCCGTGTCAAGTGACTTAGACGGGGTATAAAGGAAAAGGGGGGTTAAAATAAAATTACTTTTCCTTTTACCTCGGGGTGAAGAACTTAACCATCAAGCAAATGAGAATTGTTTTACATGCGAGGAATGGCAATGAGGCAAGGACACCAACGACCAGGAGTGAAGATAGACCCATGATCATTAAAACCCATTGAATTACACACCACAAGCACCCATAGAATGAAGACCTTGAATTTTTCCCTAGAATTAGAGCATCGCAAATCTTCCTTGTTTTTGAACGAACGGGGACAAGGAAGGATGCAAACTAGTCCTGGGAAAAAATATCTCGTGCAATGAATTCAGAATGTTGAATTTGCTTGCCAAGGAGAAGAGAAAGACAAAATAAAAAAACATTGTGGCTCACGATATAGCACCTCATGACAATAGTACCATGGGTTACAAGGGAAAAAGACTCCCACGAGAACGTAGACAAACCCATGCCCTAGATAGGGCTCAATTTGTGAGTTTTGAAGGTGATGTTGTGCAACATAGTCATGGCATTGCTATTATAATCCGTGGCATGGGGAAAAAATCCACTGCAAAAAGGGAAAAAGTGGGGAATTTAGTAAGAATTAATTATGATTTGCATTAGATCACTTGATGCCTCAACTAATTAACCTTTTTGTGTGCTTGTGCAAGAGCCAAAGGAAACTAACAAGACCCCACCAGGGTTCCTAGTGAGAACACATGATAGGTGAACAACCGACAGCAGTTCACCACATGGTTGGAGTAGGTGTCTCATCTTTCAGCAACAACATGAGATGTCCTACAGGTAGCAACTGGAGAGATTGAGCAAGCTTGGGCTATGTCGATTTGAGCAATACCTATGCCAAGGGCCAATCAATTACTAAGACCAAAAGTCCCATCTTTTAAAATTCCCTTGGGGGCATATGATGATTACTTTGGAGGACATTTACATACTGATCGAGGTGCCCATCACTAGCAGACACCCCTGTACTCAAATGTAGACAAAGATGCACCCCCGGTCTAACAAGATAGGTCCTTACAGGTCCTATAGAGCACAAGAAGGGAGTGAAGATGATAAATCACACCTACATGATTGTCAATCGCCTACAAAAGGTTATCATGGTAGTGATGGTAAGGACACTACTCACATAGGCTACCGATGGCCTATACAAACACTAACCTTGGTGGAGGAGGCAAAGAGAGGAGAGACTAACGACTAGGGAGACTAATCTTGGCCCACGACTACAACAAGTTGAGCATTGTCATGCAAGTAGGATGCAACAAACTATCCCGCATTTCTCTACTGCACGCCTGATTAGGGAGAGGTTTCTGCCATTCAGAGCACATCAACTCACAGAGATCAAGATGACAAAGCCAAGATGGCATGACAGGACTCTCGCATACCCCATTGACAAACATAGAAGGAGAGGATTTGATGCAAGAGGAGATGTGTGCAGACCAGATTATCTAGTATCCCTATGAGGGCATGGCTTGGGATGAGGATAACATCATGTAGAAATTCTACGAGCGCACAGAGGTGCATGGGAGGATAGGAGGGAGGGACAATTAGGTGATGGTTTATCACGTCACCCTACGGAGGGTAATATAGGATGTTATTGCCGAGGTGGAAAGTGTGAAAGGGGTTCTTTACGGTCCTGGAGGGCAATTGGTTATGACCTCCTGGAGTCTTGGCTTCGCCTCTAATAATCAAGTTGAGGCATATGTTATTTTCCGTAGCATTGTCAACGCCAGAGATCAAGGCATTGGTTCTCACACTGTTCTTGGGGTCTCTAAAAATACCATTCGTCACCTACACCTCAACACCCTTCCTTCGGATGTGATATTGAGATCCATATTCATTAGAATCTAGAATCTCATCCTAGACTTCACTCAGGTTGATTCGTGGCACATCCTCTGTCATTAAACAATGTTGTTGATCTTCAAGTCAATTGTGGTTCTTCTGACCAAGTTGGGATTTCTTCAATTAAATGGTGCTCGAGCCCCCTGCCCCATTCCATAGCCCCTCTCGCTCCTCAAGCCTTCGCCCCCCAACCATGTCCCATGCTCGTCTCCTTTATTCTCTATGGAGCCCACCTCCTTCATTCACTACACTTGTCTCCCCCTTCGTGCTTTGGTTGTTTTCATGCTGCCTACTTACATCACCTACCCCGTCATGTTGCCCAGAATCCTCTCCTCGGGCTAGTGTTCTACCCCCTGTCGTACTTACCATGAATTCAGCTATGAGCCTTGGTAATTATTTCCCTGCGTGGAGGAGGTCGTGGATGGGAAAGCCCCTCCTCCCACGATATTTGGATTATTCGGCCCCTAAGTTTTCATCCTCTACTCCTTTCTCTGCTTGTGCTAACATGACCTTTCAGATTCATCCCCCTGCTCCTGTTGCAAAACTGTGGGCTCAAAACCTTTCAGTCTCAGGGCTTTTCCTCTCTATCTGTTTGGCTAGCCCATGTGGACTTGATGGTCTTAATTGCCTTAGCTGATTTCATCACCCCCCTGCACTTTTTTCGACTCATGGCGCAGTATTTGCAAGGATTGGGCATTAACGGATTTGTCCTTTCGACAGGACAACCTACGTCATCGCTTTCTTAACCTCTCCTTCAAATTCAATTTTTTATTCTCCCAAGCTCGTCATTCTTCCCATCCTCTATGGTGTTGAGCCCCTCCCCTCTCCTTGCTCTCTAGTCATCCCCTTAGGCATGGCTAACAATCGCAGAAACATGAGTTTTTGTTTGCATTGAATGGAACTGGACAAAGAAGACCTAAGGAATTATGTGCAGACAATTCAAGAACAGCTCAACAATCTCTCTGCTCAAGTCCTGGCAGTGCTAGAACTTTCACTTCAACTTAGGCAATCGATACAGGATCTTCGAGATGAAGGAAATGCAGTTTGTCTTTAGCTAGTCAGTGTGCAGGCTTGCCCAGAGATTCAAGACACAACAAGGAAGATAAGGTCATCTCTGAAGTTGGATCTTCTCATGCTCACTCAGCCCTCCCTGACCTCAACTTTTCGCCACCTTCGACAGACAAGGCCAACATGGATGAAAAGGCCAACCCCCCCTCTGAAGAGTAATGTAGAGTCTTTCTTGGTTTTGTCTAGGAATTTATTACAGAGTCTTTACTGTTAAACACTTTGAATCTAAGTATGATTAAAAATCCATATGGTCAAAAATGTTTTGAATACCATGTGCAGTTGGTCTATGCCATGAGGGATACCTCTCTGCACTCTCTAGTTTTCTTGGAACTATCTGTACTTTTCTCTACCCTTGGGGCAGATTTTACTCTAATACAAATTTACCAGTTTCAATAAAGAAAATATAGGATGTTGTCGTACCCCATGACATGCCCCGAGGGAAGAGGGTGAGGATAGGCCCCAAGGGGGTCTGCACCCAAAACTGGGTACCACTCGAGGTAAAGAGAAAATCTTCCTTCTTTTCATTTTAGTTTCTTTTCTTCCTTTATGGATTGGCACAAGTACTTATAGATGATTGACTTATGGATGTCGATGAGAGACGATACAGCATAGCATAGAACCAGGTTTCCCTGAGCCTCCTGACCACTAATCTAGATAGTGGCAGGACAAGTCCAACACATGGTGGTGATCCTATTCTTCGAGGAGTACTCAAAGACCTTCCCATTGGTTTTAGTTGCAATGAAGAGGATCTACTCACTAGTGCATGAGGTCACCCACCTTCAGGGCAAACTTAGAGGGAAAGAGGAAGCAATGAGCGAGCAACAGCAAAGAGCCAATGCGAGCATGGGGCCCGCATGGGCTAGGCAGGAGGGAGGTTCCAATGTCTATGGAGGCAAGGAGAAGAGAGGACAAGACCACAAGGTTGCAGAGACATGTTTAAGGGAGCCCTAGGTAGCTTAGCACACATTTTACAGCATTAACATTGTATTTTAGGAGTATATCATTTTTGTGGCCCTAGGGGCTTCACTTTGAACTAGCAATGACCAATGACGTATTTATGTACAATGTTATATATATATGGTAATGTGTAATGTTTTTTTTCTTAAAAGGCTTTTACATGTGACAATATGAAAAGTGAATTTTTAATAAACATACGTTACCTCCCAAACCTGCAATCAAAGATATTCAAGTACCCGAATGAAGTTCAACCCTAGAGGCACTTAGGAAGGTTGCCCACTGTCACCATAGCAAGTCTTCCTCTAACCTTAGGCAATTATTTTCTAGCTCATGGGGGAAAATGTTGGATATGTGTTGTATTCTTTACAAGTAGACTTAGTCACATCTGGATTAAGGGCTCGCCCCCGAATGAAGGGGGTCTAGGGTCACCCACCCCCTTGGTTGGGGGGTAGGGCAGACCAGCGAGCCCCCCATCCAAGGGTTCAAAGGTAGAGCCCCCGATGAAAAAAAAATTGGCCTGCTATGTATTATTTCAACCAATAGTTTTTGGCCCATTGTAATATAATCCCAATTAAGGGAATAAGGTTGTAATCTAATCCAGGTTAATGGAATAGGGTTGACTGAAGCAATACCTAAATATTTGTATGGTGAACAATTGAGTTAATACAATGTGATAGAGAGAGATGCGGCTCTGAGTTAGGTTGGTTTTCTCAATTAAGGATTTCCAAGGTAAATCCCGTGTATACTGTGTGAATGTGCCATTGTTATTCTTATGTTTTAGATTATGTTAGTATTGCTTTTTTTGCACAAGTTTATCAAACTCTTCATTTGGTATCAGAGTGAGGTTATTAGCTTCAAGGGGACACCTTTGTCGCTAGGGTTTAACTCATTCTGTGAAGAGCAAGGGTATATGGGTTTGCAATAAACCTGTTCTTTAGTGGGAGCTTTATGCAATGAATCTTGTCTAAAGAAAAATGCAGAGCAATTAAAGAATGGAAATAGAGAAGTTTAATGGCCAAAGCTCCAATTATGGAAGCTAAAGATGGAATATCTTCCTGTAGATAGAGTGGGTTGTTGTGGATCCACACAAAACCTACTAGTATGTCAAAAGAAGACTAGGAGAAGCTAGAAAGAAAGGCAAGAAGTACGATTCGACTCTACCTCTTATATTTGGTGTTGTTGAAGGTATTTGAAGAAGACAACACAAAGAAGCTATGGGATAAGTTATGGAATTTGCATCAGTCAAACTCCTTGGTAAATAAGTTGTTTCTTTGAAAGAAGTTGTATTATCTTGGGATAGATGATGGCAACTCCATGACAAAGCATCTAAATTCCTTTAATACTCTAGCAAGTCAACTTATCTATATTGATATTAAGATGGAGCAAGAACATAAGTGTATTACCCTATTATGTTCTTTGCCAGACTCTTGGTATTACTACTCAATCCACATTAAAGTTTGAGAATGTAGTCTATGTTTGTTATCAAAGGAAATGGGGAGAATACCCATGGATAGTGTGGCCAAGGATGTTTAATCTGTAAGAGGTCATCCTCAAGATAAAAATAAATAAATAAGTCTTCAGGAGGTAGATCAAAAAATAGGGCTAGATCTAAATCAAGAGGTAGATCAAAATCTCCAAGACAATCTATAAGGAAATGCTAGAAATGCGGTAAAGTTAGGCAGTAAAAGAAAGATTGCAGATCTAAGCATGTTGATAGAAGCAAGGGATCTAATGATCCCCCTTCCACAAAAATGATAACCTCCACAAAAGGAGGTGATGTTTACTTGGCAAGTACACATTAAGATCATGATGTATGGTTGATCGACTCGAGTTCTTTATTTCATATTACTCCTCACAAGGAGTGGCTTTGTGAATATGAGAGTACAATGGAGGTAATGTTTTCCTAATGGACAACTTGATAGCCAAAATCATAGACCATGGGAGGGTCAATTTGTTGCTCAATGACGTAAAGATTAGAACACTACCTGGTGTTTACACATTCCATATATGCCAGAAACCTAATATCCGTAAGTAAGAGGAGTGATGTAAGCATGCACATGGTATTTGAAAATAAAGGGATGGTGGACTTCCAAGACTAGTTTCTATCCAATTGGCAAATGGAGTCAGGATCGACAATTAAGAGGATTTGAAGTTTGAACAATATGGAATAAGGCATAGTTACGTTGTTATAAACATGATCTAACCAACCACATGGATTTACAACGATATCCAAAAAATTACAAGGCCCTTCCAAAGATGCTCCTCATAACAAGTACAAAATCAGTGAAGTAATAACATCCAACTATTAATAATTAAAAGTTAGCCACAAATGAAACTATAAATGAAGTAGAAAAAAGTAGGAAGCCTTCTTCCTTGAATGAATAGCCAACAATACATCATTCTTCAACTGTGATTTCACCACAAGATCAAGAGGGCCTAAATGTGTCGCACTTAACCTTCAACCCTAGCTAGGGCAGACCACAAAAAAGAGTGAACAGCCCTAACAAGGACGTTACTACATCAAACATCCTTCAATAAGTACAATGATTACAAAAGGACAAAGTGAGGGTTTCACCTCTATGCTAGCATCTATACCAACAAATTTGTACTAGTAATTTACAGCCATCAAATCAACCCAAGAAAATAAAGAAAGATGAAGAATCTCACATTGAAATGCCCCTTAACTTCTTTCACATTGAAATGCCCCTTGAGTTCTTCCTCCAAAAATATCTTCAACTAAGCTTGGAGGGGAATTCCCTGTCTTCCAACCATGCTTGTAGCAAATGAATCTTTCATCTACTTAATTCTTCCTCTATCCCGAATTAGGGCTTCCATCCATCTAAGGTTTAAAGAGGTGTAAATAACATGTGAATCCATAAAAAGTGTCATCAACCTCAAGTGCACCTCCCTAAGGATTTCTTTAGGTGATTTAGGGCCCCTTTTAAACCCTCACACTCCCCTGCCAGACTTATCCAAACCCTAACACTCCTCTTCTAGAATGCAAATGGTGCTCCATTTCATCTTCTTTTAGCTTCTAGGTCAAAATATTGACTTAGGACATCTTTTACCCATGCATAGATCCACTTGCCACTTGTCAGCGTTCAAATTCTTTAGAGTATACATTAATTCTTTGTTTAGGGGCTTGGACCATTTCGACTATGCCACATGGTGCTTCCTCATGCAAAGAACTCTCCTCCAAATATGTAGAGCATATCTCGAACCAAGTGTCCTTGCCCAAATCTCTCAAGGGTAGAACATGCCTCGAAATATGTGTAATATGCCTCGAATAATGTGTAATGCCCCATAAAGTCACTTCAATATGCTTTAAATGGATTATTACGTAAAGCACCCCTCCTGTAAGGGGGTGGCGTCATGATCAAGCAACCAAAATGCTCCCTTAGAGTGGAATGCTTCTCACTGAGTGACATCCTTGAATAATTGCTTACATTGCTACATGGTCTCATTCAAGCTAGGGTGTTCCTCTTCTAGCCTCTTTTCTTGCCCCCTATCATGCCCCAATGCTTCCTCCAAGGTAGGGTATTTTTCTTCTATGGACTTTGTCTTGCAACATGCTCTGCTCTAAACGTCCTATAATGTAGGGTGTTCCTACTTTTGGCTATATTTGACCCCTTCACTCGCAGCAAATCATGCTCTAGACCTCTAACATGGTAGGGTGTTCCTGTTTTAGGGCTCCCTTCCTCAATTGTGCCAAGTGTGCCGAAATGAAAACCCCTAATGCAATGTGCCTTCGAAAAATGTTGAATTTTCTAATTTCCAGATCTGATAATTATTGCCTTATGATTTCAAATAGATTTTAATGTCACTGTTATAATAGAATAATTACACACTGAAAATTTCAGCTGAAATAAAACTGCAGCGGAAATCACAAAATCATAGAGAGATAGCCATGCACAATAAACACAATATTTTTACCCTGGGAAACCGAACCTTGGAAGAAAACCCAACAACTTTTCTTAAGAAGAATTCAAGCCAAAAAGTACATCACCATTCAATGAATAAACCAACACAAAGAAAGTTGTGCCCTAGCGAGGAAGATCCCTCAAGGATAGTGCAACACTAGACCAAGATAGCGCACCACAAAAAATAGTTGTCAAGATGCTCTAGGAAGATTCTGGTGGAACTGTTGTTGTTGTTGCACTGCAGCTACTAGACTTGCGCACTAGCTAGGGAGAGTTGTGAGATGTGTAATAATGAAATGATCCAGCCTTTATTTATAGTAATCTGAGTCACCTTTATTTACTTGTGGGTCCAACTTCTTTTGTCCACAATAATTCAATTAATGCTTTTCTAGGGTTTCTTCAATATTTTAATGGTCTTTGGCTTGCCTTCTTGGCTTTCTTCTTGTTGAGATTTGGGTACCTTGGAAAGTGGTCCCCTTGTGTTTGAGAGTCTCTAAACACAAAGGGGGAGGCTATTACCCTTAATACTTTACTTTATGTTCTAATTTCACTTTGACTTAGGAGTTTAAGTCAAAAGTGAAATATGTCACTTAAGTCATTAAAGTGACATTTAATTCACTTTGTGGGTGAGTTAAAGGACATVARGCAAACTAAGRAAAGTGGGTTTCCTAAGTGAGATTTTAGGATTAAATCTCACCCATTGATTAGACATGGCTAGATTGGATCTAGGCCATTGATCTTTTAGGGTTTGGCCAAAGAGAGGCTAAAGGAGGAAAAAGGGCAAAGATGAGACTCATTCTTCACTTGAGAGATTTGAGAGGAGAGGAGAAGGAGAAGAGCTCTTGGGCGCATTTCTTGAGGAGGAGAGGGCGCATGAGGTCAAGGGTTTGGGAGGAGCCTTAGCTTGGTACTAGTCTACCATGGAGAGTCTACCATGGAGTATGGGATACACCTTGGAGGAGGGCGCATTCATCTAGAGAGGGGCGCATTAGCTTAAGCAGGGCGCATTCTCGAGAGAAGAGGCGCATCAAGTTGAGGAGAGGCGCACCTTGAGGAGGGAGCCTACTTGTTGAGGAGAGGTGCACTCTATGAGGGGTGGAGGTTGCATGCTATTGTAGGAGTTTTGCTTGAGGAGGGGGACACTTAGGCTTAGTGCGCACCCATCACTTGGAGAGAGGCACTCTTGAGAGGAGGGTGCGTGATAAAGGGCAAAGCAAAGGCAAGGCAAGGTTCTAAGGCACAAGCAAAGGGAAAAGGCAAAGCAAGAGGCAAGGAAAGAGGTCAAGGCACTAGCCAAGGAAGAGGGGCACACCAAGGCAAAGGGCACCTAGCTTCAAGGGGCTAGCAGGCACATCTTCAAGGGACTCCAAAGCATCCAAGAAGGGTTGCTATTGTACCAGGTTCACTTGTATATGTTTTCCTTGTTGTACATTTTGCTTTCAGACATTCTATATACATCTACCCCAAACTGGTTTTCCCCATGGGGGTTTTTTCCAGGGTCATGTTGACCAAAAACTGATGTGTCAATTTCATGCATGCTTAGATTTGTTAGATCAGCATTTTAGAGTTGTAAAGATCCGAGGAGTGTTATGTGTTTGAGTATTATTGCATGTGCTAACATTGGAATGTAAAAACACTTGCAATGGCACCTCAAATAACAATTAACCAATGAAAATTAGCAACAGAAAGTTACCAAATTGTTTGCTGTCCTAAAACGCAGCAAAGAACAGTTTTGAAAGATTAAACTTAGAGCTAAATTCTGGTCAAAGACAGATCAGATTTAGCAACCTGATAGTACCTCAATTCTCTTCACTTCTTTTACTAGAAAAGTTGTCCTTGATGATCCTTCTCCACACAATTGTGTCTAGCACCTCAGGTCTTTTACTCGTCCTTGTCAAATCACCATGACTAAGGACAAAGACCACACCAGGGCCATTCACCACAGGTGCACCCCTGCGAGTGAGTGTCATCCTGATGCTATCTGACACACGAAAAGCACCTCAAGCACCTCGAGTCCATATTACTCCTTGTCATGATCAAGGAAGGACTATGCCTGGGCCCATTTACCACAAGTACACCCTTGTGATAAATGTATCCTATCTCCTTCGGTCTGGAACCCAATCTACAAGAAGGTTTGCCTGATGCCTACCAGGACCATTCGCCACAGGTACACCCCTATGGATGAATGTCTGCCCGATGCTACCACACACTGGAGGAACACTAGCACCAAGTCTTTTGTCCTTTGAAGACTACGCCAGGGCCATTCTCCAATGGTCAAATCACCATGACCAATCCCGAGAGAATGTTTGCCTGTCGTTGCCCAAACATCAACAAAAAATCCCAATCAACCTGTAATTGCTACTGAACTCCAAAAATCTTTTGTTGTGATCGATGAGAGAAAAAAAGGTCCATGAAAATGCAAAATGACCACTACATTTTTAGGGGGTAAGAATAACATCAAAGGGGCCTAGGTAGAGGACTCCACAAACTTGTGAATGTCACCCAAAGTTGGATAGATAGCTATCATAGACTCAATGGGGGCATCAAGGCTGAAATCAATGAAATGCAACTCAAACTTTGAGTCATTAGTGATCTTTTCGACGAATAGACCCATGGAACAAGGTAAAGGAGGAGTAGGAGGTGGCTTACCCTCAAGGAGATAAGCAAGTACAACAAAACAACCTGTAGAAGAATACATCGACAAGACCATTGGTTGACCCTATGAAGTAGACTTCTACACAAAGGAGACTAGTGTTAAGTCACGCTTGACCACATGGGTTTTCCCTTCATGGAAAAACAAAATTTTCCCCAAAAAGGGGCACGCGACCGATTGTTAAGTTTTGAGCTATTATTAGGTTCTTTTCAATTTACTAGATAACAATAGCATAGGTAGGATCACTGAGAGAAACACAATCACAGGATACACAACATTTATCCTGGGAAACCCTCATGGGGGAGAAAACCCAGCAAAACTTCTTTAATATAGATAGCCAATACAATGTCAAGATAATAAACCAAACACTAGAGAATATCCTCCATTGAGCAATGCACCTCTCTTCCTTCTTCTCCCAACTGCAGCTACCAAACTTGCGCACTAAGTGAGCGAATGAGTGAGTGATCAAATGAGGCATTGGCTTCCTACTGGCAGGTGTTGGAAAGGTGTCTCTTCACTGGGCAGGGTCGACTTGTCTTCTTAGTGGTTAAAACCACTTTAATTAGACTGGGGGCCGACTTCTCAATTTGCATAATATATATAGGGTTTGTACAATCCACAAAAGGGGATTTGGTCAATTACAATGCTCGACATGATCAATCCACAAAAGGGAATTGATCTAATGAATAATAACTCCATAATAAATAGAATACTCTTTGCAGTTACAATATTTCAGCACTCCCCCTTAACAAGAAGGGTATTCTACAACATCATCAGGAGAGAGAAAGGGCAACAACATCAACAGCATCTGGAACACAGACTGACATATCTATAAATCATCGGAAGTTTTTCTCATCATCATTGTTCACAGCATGGAGCTGGAGTAGCATCATCATCCTCATCAGCATGAGGCTAAAGTAACATCATCATCATCTTTAGTGTGAGGCTAAAGTAACATCATCATCTTCTTTAGCATGAGGCTAAAGTAATATCATCAACATCTTTAGCATGAGGCTAAAGTAACATCATCATCTTCAACATTAAAGCTGAAATGACATCGTCGTCATCATCTTCAGCGAGAAGCTGAAGTGGCATCATCATCATCATCTTCAGCAAGAAGCTGAAGTGGCATCATCATCTGCATCAACATGGAATAGTATAACACTAATACATTATCATCATCAATAACATCACAAGGATGATACAACATCAACAATAGCAGTATCACAGCACAAAGGCTAGAGCATCATCAACATCAGCACTAGGCTAGAAATCTTCAGCACGAAGCTGGAAATTTTCAGCACGAGGCTGGCATCACAACAACATAAGCACGAAGCTGGAAATCTTCAGCACGAGGCTGGCATCAACAACATCAGCACGAAGCTGGAAATCTTCAGCACTAGGCTGGCATCAACAACATCAGCACGAAGCTGGAAATCTTCAGCACTATGCTGGCATCAACAACATCTTGTGGTACTCTGACAGATCCAAAGGATCTGCCCAGAAATCAAAAGATTCCCTAGGATATAAAATCCTAACGGAGCTACCACTACTGACCAAAGGTAGCATATTCATGCACAAGTACTCTGACAGTCCACCCTTACGGACCTTCGGGATCTGTCCAGGGATGATCAATCCCCTAGGATATAAAATCCTAACTGAGCTACCCGCCATTGGTCAGGATACCATAGTATCATTAGCACTACTCCCCCTTTCGAGAGAGGTCCTTTCGGACTATACCAAGCTTGTCTCGAAAGTGCTTAAACTTTACAAGAGACAGAGGCTTGGTCAACACATATGCAACCTGTTCATTTGTGCCAACATAATGGAGCTTTATAGCTCCTCTTTGCATCATATCATGAATGAAGTGATATCGAATCTCCATGTGCTTCGACTCATCATGGAACTCTGGTTATCACATAGGATCACAGTGGCTTCAATCTCCAGATCAAATAGATCTGTCAACAACATCCGAAGCCATATATGGCTTCACAACTGGCGGAATATGCAACAATGTATTCTACTTCTGTTGTGTTGAGAGCAATAGTCGATTGCTTCCTACTCTGCCATGAGATGAGATCATGGCTGACCCCAGACTGAAACAACATCCTGAAGTGCTCTTTCTATTAGAAACACTTCTAGCTCAATCTGAATCAGTATATCCATACAATCTGAAGTCATGATCTCTAGTATAATAGAGACCAACACCCAATGTACCCTTAAGGTATCTCATCACATGTTTTTCAGCTACAAGGTGAACATGTCTGGGCTTTACCAAATACTGACTCAAAAGGTGTTCACAACCAAACATATATCCAGTTTGTTATTCATCAAATACATCACCGAACCAATAATTTGTCTGTACAAAGTAGCATCAACCAATTCTGACGAAGTGTCTACCAGGAGCTTCAACTTCGTTTTCCATGGGTGTGTACATGGACTTACATTTCAACATGTTAAAACCTCTTCATTATTTCAACTGCATAATTCCCTTGGTTAAGGAAGATCTTCTCTGGGCTCTGCCAAACTTCAAGACCTAAGAGATAATGCATTAGGTCTTCCATCAAACTCTGTAGCGAGCTTCTTCCGCAATCTGTGATGAGCTTTTCTTCATCTTGTCAAGAATACATCATCTACATATAGTAGCAATAATATAACTGGCTCATCATTCATAACCTTGAAGTAAAGGTTAGAATCAACTTTACTCTTGGTAAAGCCCAAGCTCGTCGAGAAACTATCAATTCTTCCATACCAAGCTCTAGGAGCTTGCTTCAACACGTATAGAGCTTCCTTCAACCGGTAGACATGAGTCTTTCTATTTTCAATCTTCAAATCATATTGTACCAATCGGGTACACTTGCTCAGCTGCAACTCAATCTGCACAATCATGTGCTAGCTCTTTGTGTTTTCTCCAAGGCACTATCTGTCTTATTGTCTGGGAGTATGTCCTCTGCAACTGTTCCTTTGGAAGTGGGACTATGCACTTGCAGTTGCTCTGAAGTTGAGAATGGTTGCTTCATTCTCACCGTGACTGTTGAATTCTGAGAGTAACTCCTCTACTTCATCACGGCAACAACTTCATCTGAAACTGAGAGTGGCTCAATAACTGATACTGAAGGTAGCTCTTCTTCTTTCATGGAGATAACTCTATCTTTTATCGTAGTCATGTCTCCATGACCCAACTAATGTAATGCACCAACTGCCACTCAATTTTAAATATGGGGATTGCTCCCCCTGCATCTCAAACTATATATGAATCATGGTTGTTCTGGTTGTCTTCATATATACTGGAACTATTTCTCCAATTATTGGAGTAAGTGTCTCGTCATAGTCTTCTCCCTCTTGCTGGGAGAATCCTTTCGACACACATCAAGCTTTGTACATCTGCAACATGCTTGATCTGTATAGATCAATCTTGGAAGTCAATACTGACTTATCTTCTAGTCTCACGGAAGAATCCATATCCTAGTCTTTCTGACTAGCTTCCTTCTCTGTTACTGAAACAAGGGAATCTTCCAAGAGATTTCATATCTCCTCTGAAGCTACGATCTAGTCTTCTCATGGTATCTGTCTCCTAGTCCTGGAAGATGTCTCTTCATCTGATCCTTTTTTAGATCAAGCTTACTCTCGATTTCTTCTGAGTCTACAAGGACTTCATCATCTCTTACAGGGTATACTTGGTGTTGAATACCAAGTCTAAATATGAAAGTATGAGTCATACTTCAAACGAGTTCTGCTTCCCGTCAAGGTGGCTTCATTATCCTTTGACCAAGTCTTCTATGAATTCTAATGTTTGGTCATCTTTTGAGCCTTCTGCTCCTTACAGTCAATCTCCATATGAGATACTTTGGATCTCAAAAATAGCTTCTTCTTCATCTTCTATGGTCCATGAATGTATATGGTCATGTACATAGTCTTTTTCATGTCTCATCTCATCCGTTGCCTTCTGTAACCTTCACTATAGCTTCCTCAGGGTTATCACCAGTGACCTGAAACAAGGTCAACAAAGGAGGAGGAGAAGAAGACAAGATAAGAGGGGAAGGCCTTCACTTGAGAGAGGGGAGGTTTGACGGGAACTCCCCAGTCGAGTTGCCAAAATGTAGTGAATGAACAGATTCATGCTATCACGGAAAATGTGAGGGGGGTATGGAAGACCACCCTACAACACACACTACTAACAAGGAGAGAGGAATCAACACTTGATTTTAGGGAGAAACTGAGAAACCTTACAGTAAGAAAAGAGAGGATGAAAAAGAGGGGGAGAGCCACTATGATGATTAGGGTTTTAGATCATGATTAAGTTAACCAATGGTTCTACATTCACAAGGCACTTCACTTAGGTTTCAGATTAAGTTTTCTCAACAAATTTGAAAAAGAAAGTAAACTAACAATCTATGGTTCATTTACCAAAGATTCCTTTAGTAAACTAGAAACCCTAATGCTGAAAAACACAGAGAAGTGTTAACATTAGATTTGCCTACACAAAAATAGGTGTTAAATTCCAGCATATATTTATGGATATTGTACGAGGTGAGATCAACATTACAGAGTTCACCATTCGACATCAACAATCGGTAAACACTATACCGAGTGGACTCAACATTACAGAGTTTACCATTTGGCATCGATGGTTCATGAGTACCTCAACCCTAAGTGTACCGTGTTGCATGGCTTTGTTCCAGCCCGACCTTGTTCCAAAGTTGCCATGCATGCGTATAGAGATTATCCAAAAATCAATATTTCATGGGTACAACACTTCTTGTGTTATTTTTAGCAAGTTTTCAATTCTGGTTCCAAAGATTTACTCTTATCAATTTTTCCCCATGCATCGGATTAACATGCAAACGTTCAAGGACGCATGGGGGAAATAAGTACAATCATATTTCTATTTATAGAAATTTATCTTTTCAGCAACAGATGACAATTTTGGAGACCTAGTATTGAGCTATTAAAATATGCACTTTCAGATTTTTAAGATCTGCAATCTCGAAAAAATATATTTTTAAAAAATTTATCTTTCTTGAACTCTTAAAGTAGATTTGGATACGCATTAGGGAAATGGGCGTGTGGTTTCAATTTGAAGCAAAACAAGGAAGTTTCTATTTTTGGAAAAAAAACTATTTTTAGAAGGTTACTATTTTTAGAAATTTTGTCTAAACGATAGGGTACTTACATTATTGGAGACCCAATATGGAGATTGGTTCATCGTTCAAATTTCAGTGGATTCTAAGACCATGAAAAGTTTGGTCTATTTTTAGCATTCTATTTTTAGCAGGTCAATTATATTTTTGGGGACCAAGTATGGCATACAACATCAGTTTTGAATTTCAAGTCATTCTAAGGAGTTTGATTTTTCGAGGTCGGGATCCATTTTGGCCATTGCAATTTTAGAGTACACTCCCTAGTGAGGTCATCTTGTTATTTTGAGAGGGTTATTCTTGGAGTGACTTAAACTCCGCTCTACTGTTATTTTTGGGAAGAGGAGACTGTTATATATAGGTTCCTAGAGCCCATGACTTAAGGAGGTTCCTCATGACTTATTATGGATGTTGATTGCTAATTTTAGCCAAGGAGAGGAACGACCACCATTTGAGCTAGACTTGGTTGCCTAGTGTGACATGCATGCTATTTTTACCTAGGGGTGGAGTGCATGAGTAGGAGAAGCTTTTCTTGATAGAGTTTCTTTATTTACCACTGCTTTACCCAGAGATAGAGCGCATGACTTGAGGAGGATATTGAGGAGGATATTTTTGGAGTTGGAGTTTTTCTTGGAGGAGTTTCCTTATTTACACATGTTATTTATGCCTATAGATGGAGCACATGACTTGAGGATATTTTTGAAGTTGGAGGCCTATTCTTAGCAAGATTTTCTCTATTATCATGTAATCTCCCTCATTTACTCATGTGCCCTAGTTGAGCATTTTCTATCTTTGAGTTGTGTTTATATTTATTAGCTCTTTTATTCATAGCGATGTTATTTGTATACCTTGGAGCCTATTCTATAAAGGCTAGAGGGGTAGTGGGGAGAACGGTGTTAGAATTAAAAGAGATGTGCTCGTTTTTACCCCATAGACAATATCTCAATAATGCCACCCAACCATGGGCACAAAGGCCACCCTCGAGCACCTTAACCTTGACAGATAGAATAATTCCATAAGCAAACCCTAGAACCAATAGCCAACCAAGGTAGCGTACTTCTCTCCAAAGCTAGCGTACCAAGCAGAGAGTTCAAACCATAACCAAGCAGAAATTCCAACCATAACCAAAGACCAAGTCACCATTGCAGCAGCTGCAACTCTCCTCCAGTCATGCGCACCACTTGTCTGTATGCAGTTGTGAGAGTGAGTGTGTACAAATGAGCACTAGCGCCCTCTATTTATACTGCTCCAAGTCACCTAACAGGGTCGACTTCTCTTCCTGGAGGCCAATAACTTAATATTAATTATTCTCTTGAGCCGGTCTTCTAGGGTTATTATCCAACGTTTTAGGCTTTCTCTTGCTTCTCGAAATATTCTAGTCTCATCTAAGTAATCAAGCATGATGTTGAATAGGTCATGTGCTGAACTCAGTGCACTCAGTAGAGTGTCTCGCATGAGTCACTCACTCAACGGAGTGATACAGGGACCATTCTTCTAATCCAAACATACGTCCTAGAAAAAATAGTTGTCCCAACAGATGCTAAAAACCCTGCAATGGGCTACAAGGACTATTCTTCTAATCCAGATCTACGTCCTAGAAGAATGTCAGTCCTCCCAGATGCTGAAAGCCAAGCTATGGGCTACAGAGACCATTCCTACAAGAATGCCAGTCTCGGACTATTTTCTAATCGGGTCATATGTATTATAAAGATCAATTTCTACCCATGTGCCTTAGAAAATATCGGTCCCGTATCAACCACCCTAATCAAGACGTCATTTTCTTAGGGGGAAAACTATTCAACCTGATCGGGCCAATAACTGTGCCTCAAGAGAATATCAATCTTGAACCATTTTCCTAATCAAGCCACAATATGTGCCTTAGGAAAATACCAATCCATGATACGTCAACAATCTGTCAACCTGGACCATTCTCCACAGAGAGAATGTCTTTCCACCAGCAATTCGTTCTGTCCGGACCTTTCTTCGCCTGGAGAATGTCTGTCCACCAGCACACTGACTATCCATTTAGCCGGCAATCAACTCCAACACTAGTGGTAGTCTCCATGGCAATCAGATAGTATCATATTGTTGCTATAATGCCATCCAATAGAACACAACTATGTCTATCCATAGTAGTATACAACTACTATCCGGTGGTACACAACCACTCCACAGTAGCATATAGCTATTGTCCAGAGACATACAATCTCCACAACAATCATATCATCTGATATCATCCTACATAAACAATATCATGATACAAACTGAGTCATCTGGTCCATTCTTCCACTCACATCTGTGAGATCTGGAAAAGCATTTGCCCTCGAAAAGTTAAACATCAGCCATGGGTTGTCTGGACTATTCTTCCCAAGCATAGAAGAATAATTGTCCCTGATTGTTGAACCTGGATCATTCAACCTAACTAGGCCATTCTTCCGACACTAATCACAGTGCAACCTGCAGAGAATGAGTCTACCCTAAGGAATGATTGTCCGGACCATTTCCTACGGAAATGACTGTCCTGCACCAACCTCCTATATCGAACCATTCTTCGAAACTGCTCACAAGTGTGAACTTCGAAAGAATTGACTACCCGGAGAGGCAGACCATTCTACTTGACCACTACTCAGAGTGACTGCCAAGGAGAATGATTGTCCCAGACCATTTCCCCACACTGGCCACAAGAGGAATCGTTGTTTATGGTACATCAACAATATGTCAAACCATTTTCTTTACGAAAATGATTGTCCGTTCTGGACCATTTTCCGAACTGGAAAATGACTATCCATCAAAAATCTTGGACCACTTTCCGGACTGGAAAGGGACTGCCCAACTTGGACCATTTTCCAAACTGGAAAATGACTACCCATATATCAATAACATATCAATGCTCCCTCCCAACCTGGGGAGTAATCACTTCCCTTTCCAAGAAGTCATATCCACTTGTCTCAGTTGGTCCCTTAAGTACGCAAACTTTTCATCTTGGATAGAAGCTTTACCAAAATATATGTTATTTGCTCATCTGTGGAGATATATTGGAGAACCACTTCTCCCTCTGGACTTTATCACACAGAAAATAATACTTGATCTCAATGTGCTTCGACCTGTCATGGAACACCGGGTTCTCTGAAAGGTTCACACAGCTCTAATTATCACAATATATCACGGTTGAATCAAGTACCTGATCAAACAGTCCAGAAACCAGCTTACGAAGCCACACTGCTTTCGTACAAGCAACACAAGCTGCAATATACTCTACTTCTGCAATATTGAGTGCAACAGACTTTTGTTTCCTGCTAGCCCATGATATCGTGGCAAAGCTCAACTGAAACATATCCAAGAAGCACTTTTTCTGTCATCTACACTCCCTGCCCAATCTGAATGGATGAATCCATGCAGTTGTATATCATAACTCAAACGTCCCAAGAAGATATTTCAAGGCATGCTTTGCAATTATTCAATTCTCATGGCCAGGTTCCACCTGGAACTATTTTCACAGCAAAGTAAATATCTGGCTGAGTATTCTCCAAATACATTAACGAGCCATTCAATTGTCGATACAGGGACGGGTCTATTGGATCAGAGTCTCTCAACTTCTTCAGATCTGTCATCATGGGAGTTTACCATGGATTTGCAATCCATCATCCGAGGCTTCTGAAGAACCATTTCGATACACTTCCTCTGTCATAGGAAGTTTTCACCATGCTTCTGCTATACATGAGAGGCTCTGCACCAAAGTTGCTTGAATCCATACAAGGTCTTCTTCCATCTGCATACATAGGTCTCTTTCTGGTATACTTCAAAACCTTGAGGTTGCTCTACATATGCTCCTTCTTCAATTACTCTGTTGAGAAGAATAGTCTTTACATCCATCGGATGTAAACTCCAACCCATGGATACTGCAAGAGATATAATGGCTCAGGTAGAGGTATATCTGATTACTAAAACAAGTTGTCATCTTAGTCTTCTCCCTCCTTCTGGGAGAACCCTGTAGCCCTGAATCTCGCCTTGTATCTATCAAAGCTCCCATTTATAAGTCTTCACGGATTCTTCAATGGATCATATCATTGGGGATTAGCTCCCTCCTAATCTCAGCTTCATGCATGAATGAGCAATATCTAGAACTTCCTTGTTTTTATTCTAAGACTGCATGTTTCTACAATCAATTCCCTCTATCTGAGAGAGTCCATGCTTTCGTTTGTTGCATCTCTCTTTGCTTTATGAAAAGTGTCACAAACTTGTTTTGGTTTCCTTTTGATTACTGACTTCCTCCGAGTCTGACTCCCTTTGAATTTGACTCTCTCTGAGTCTCTTTAAGTTTGTTTCTATTTGTTCTGATCGTTGCCCATCTCGTAATTGTTGCAAGTATTGTGTCATCCTTATAAACTTCTTCTATGATAGCTTCTTCAAAGATTGTCCATCAAAGGTTTGTCAACATATTTCACAAGGATACCTACCCAAAACAAGACAAGAAACAAAAGAAAGATCCAAAACAATATGTTTATGATAGTAAATCGACACAAGAATAAGGACAAGGATAGAGGCAATTGCTACAAGCATGGAAAGACATCTTCATCATACCCTTCATGAAATAACCTGCCTGAGACAACAAGAACAACAGTATTTCCAATACAACATCTTTTATATGAAGGATAGTTTCTTGGTAGCATTACTAAGATTATCTTGTCTGAGAACAAGAACAAGAAATATCTCCAAGAGTAGAATGTTAGTTCATATTTGCAAATAAGTAAACTAAGTAGTAAAAGCTACTAAGTACTTATCAATACTCACTTAAGTGACAATAATAAAGATGTCAAACTTGATATGCAAACCTGGAGTCTTGCTATTGTTCCACTTGAATTGTTTTTCTTCTGAGACAAGTATTATTTCCGACCTGTCCCTTAAACTTAAAACAATATGCTTTCTTGACAGAAAACCGAGTTAGAGAATACGATCTCAACCTTATAAGATCTTGACTAAAGTCAGCTTATAACTTTTACTAGAAGTTCATAATGCCATAACAGCCAAAGATATATCAAGTCAAACCTGGAGAGTGCGTTGATCTTTTGAATGCACTAAATACAAGATCACTGCTTTGGACAAGATCCCTTGTACATTCCTTGCAAACACACTCATGCTAATGATACAAATTAAAAGAACATGTATAGGTACATACCTATGTTACCCAACTGTGACAGTAAACCTTAGAATGACTTTGTTGGACCAGAGGTTTAGATGCTAGAGGATTGGTAAACCTCATAATGTTCCTTTTAGTAGATTTCTCTTGGGCATAGCATACACTTTCTTCATGCTAGGTCTTATGTCTTCATAACTGCCTTCTATTTTGATTTTTGACTAGTCAACCTTAGATTTTGACTTAGTCAAATGTTGACTTTAACCAAAATTTCAAACTTGACGTCTTGGCTTGCTGAGAGTACCAGAAGGTGGGCTAGGCTAGGCGCACTAGGTTATCCAGGAATTAGGTCAAGCGCTTCACTTAAGGTGCCTCAACACGAGGGTTAGGGTTTCGTTGTTGCAACAAAACTTTGACTGCAACTGAGCAAATCCTCCCAATCTACCTTCCAGTGGTTAGACTGTCCAAAGATAGTGTGGGCCCTTAACCTATTAAAATTAAAAGAGATGTGCTCGTTTTTTACCATAGACAATATCTCAATATTGTCACCCAACCATAGGCACAAAGGCCACCCCTGAGCACCTTAATCTTGACAAATATAATAATTTCGAAAGCAAACACTAGAACCAATAGCTAACCAAGGTAGCATACTTCTCTCCAAAGCTAGCGTACCAAGCAGAGAGTTCAAACCATAACCAAGCAGAGAGTTCAAACCATAACCAAGCAGAAAGTCCAACCATAACCAAAGACCAAGTCACCACTGCAGCAGCTGCAGCTCTCCTCCAGTCATGTGCACCACTTGTCCTTACGCAGTTGTGAGAGTGAGTGTGTACAAATGAGCTCTAGCGCCCTCTATTAATACTGCTCAAGTCAACTAACTGGGTCGACTTCTCTTCCTGGAGGCTAATAACTTAACATTAATTATTCTCTTGAGCCGACTTGTCTTCTAGGGTTAATATCCAACATTTTAGGGTTTCTCTTGCTTCCCGAAATATTCTAGTCTCGTCAAAGGTTACATGTAGAGGTTAATACCTCCCGCAGCTACCGTAATATCAACAAAGGGGTCCTTTTAGTTCTTGAGATTTGTTATTGCTAGAGTTCTCTTGTCTTTACACCCCAATTTTTGGTTTGAGTGAGTGTGAGAGATCATATTATTCATTGAGGTCACTCTCATCTTGTTTGTAAATTTATCCCTAAACATTGGCAAGTGGAGGTGCCTTGGAAACGAATTGATGTCCCCTAGAGAGGTGCCTTGGAAACGAATTGATGTCCCCTAGAACAAGGTTGTTGGGAGCGCGAAGAGGGAGCGGGAGCGGGAAGCACAAATTTTCAAAAATCTCCAGGAGCAGGAGCGCTTTTTATATAATACATAAAAAATATACATATTGGATGCATATATATATATATATATAAAACATGTTAATGTTGAATCAATTGCAAAAACATGAAAACATAGATATAAGATCATTTAACTAATTGATTAGTGATGAATCATGATCATTAAAGCATCAACTATTTAGCATACATATCCTACATACTACACATATACATCAATCATAAACATATGTGGACTCAACATTAAAGCATCATAAGTTATGAACTTAAGAACATCAATCATAAAAGCATCATAACATCAATCATTAAAGCATCATAACATCAATCATTAACTCTAAAGCAAAATTGTCATATGATGTTCTGTCTTATAATCTCAGAACTTCTATCTTTACGTAATAAGCTATAATAAAGAGTCAAGACTCAAGACTCAAGACAGTACTAAGTTTTAGAGACTACTTCTAAACATGAAACAAAAAAAAGATATCTAGCAAGTACTAAGTACTAAGCTCTAAGATTTCCTCTTGCCACGAAACTTCTAGTTTCTTCTCCCATGATCTTTGAATAAGAGGAGGAACAGGTGGAAATGATCGTTGGAACATGACCAACAGCTGAATAGCACCCATGTGACAATGGATGTTGTGTAGATAAAGGTAAAACTGATGAATCTCGAACCCTTTGTAGTGGATGGGGTGGCATGTCTCCTCCGTGAATATGATCGCCATCATGATCACCTAAAAGTTCCACTTTGCAAGCTTCTAAAACAATGGTTCCATCCTCCAGATTAGTCTCCTCTTGATTGTTATCCCAAGTCATATCTTTTACAAAAAGCATTCCCGTCTGTATCACAATAATGCGACAATAACCTCAAGTTGTAATGCACATAAACCAAGTCACTACCAAGATTCAAGTTGTTTCTCTTACATCAGTGGTGAAGGTGCTTTCTATAGGTGCTCCAACACCTTTTTTGCAGAAGAGGTGTTAACGACTGAGAAAGCACCTTCACCGCAAATTTATGCAAATTTTTAAGGTGGAGACATACATGTTCCACCATTCTCGATAGCACTAACCCGCTCCTCGACTTTGCTGTAATGCAAGTTACCAAAGACTCCATGTCGACGATGTATTTGCCTCAATTCGCTGCATTCTTGGAGCTATCACTCTTCATCAGTACCAACTTGTTCCACGTACATATCCATTTTGCACCTTCCGGACTGTGTGGTTTTCTCCTTTTCCCTAATTTCTCGTGTTGCTGGGCCAACCAAGATGAAGAAGAATATTTTGGGGTAAGGACATATGCCAAGGCATGGAGGGAACATTCAAATTATCCCACACCTTTTGACCACAAGTTTATGGATATGATCATATAAGATCACATCCTTCGCCTCTACAATGTCTTTGATTTTTCCTAGCATGTTGTCCATTTGTTCATACACCTCTCCAATCACCAGCCGATCTTTATCTGCAAACTTAATCATAATGTAAATGGGTTTGGTGAACTGCATAATATACCGAACCTGTTGCAAAAAATGGTCATCAAGAACTGTGTTCTCCACCTCATGAAAGTCACTTCTCGATGGATGTAGCCTTGTCTTTTAGATCTCGCCATGAATCACTCGAGGCCATACCAGTTGGAATGTCTCTCTTTACCTTCAACACTGAAGGGTGAGATACAATTAGCTAGCAAATCTGGTCTTTGTAATCTTTAGTAACTCCAACTTTTGGAGTGATTCGAGAAAATGTAGTGGGCCATGCCATGATTGGTAATAAATCTTGTCATCTTCTTTCCCTTCGTTACAAAGCACCAATCCATCTATATAATCATGGTCCTTCATTTTAAAGATATCATGCATCAAAGGTTCAGGTTCATTGTGTGAACCAAACACCTCAATTCAAAAATATATTAAGTACCTATTCAATGATTGCCCTGCCGCCTTTTACAATTAGCAGCATTATCGCTGATGACTTGAATGATACTGTAGGGCCCAATATCTGAATGGTTTTAAGCAAGGCACTGCAATATTAATCCATACTTTGTAGCCATCTCGAGTAGTCATGGGCTGAAAGGAAGATCACACCACTCTAGACACAAAGAAGAATATTTATCAATGGCTTGCCTTCTCACATTTGTCCAACCATCGAGACAATTGATACCCCATTTAGGTTCCACTCATTTGTAATTTTCCTAAAGCACCTTGGATTTCAGCTCTTTCCTTGTCAAGTCCCACTGCTCTAGCTTTGTCTTACCCGGGGCTCCTATAACCTTTTAGGGGCACCATTGATGGCTTGGACCATTTCATGCCAATATGGTGAGCTAAGAACATTGAATGGTATACTACATGCATATAGAAACCCAGAACTTTTGCATCCACGCCATCTCTACAACCTTTGGTCAAGGGAATTCCGAGTAGTGTTCTAGGTGAAGACGAAGGCGGGAATGCACTAGCATGGGAGGATGTGCTTCGACCACTGAACATTCTTCTTGTATTCTCAGGTTCACCCCTTGATCTTTTGGCTTTGTTTTGTGCTACCTCCTTCCCTTTGGTGGTATTTGGTTCTATTTTTGGAATCGACACTCACACAGGATTTGATTCCTATAATCTTACCGTCATCCCAAAGACATGTGCCCACATAGATGCTTTCTCTCACACCTGCATAGGAACCTACGTATTTTGTATGACAATGGTGGCATATAATTTCCATGTTCCACCCCCTTTCCTTCCAAAGAAGTTTCTATGGACATACTTCCAATGCAGGTGCACTGCCTTTGATTCTTCTTGGGGATCCCGACCTCACCTGGCCATTTCTATGTGAACCTCCATCCCCTTCCATTCCTTCCTCCTCCTCTCTTGGCATGTGTTGTCCACTTCATTTCTTCATCATCATGGGTAGGCCTAGGCCTACGTGGAACCTCCCACCACCATCATTATAATAAAAATTGAACCAAACAGCACACTGTTATTGACATCAACATCATGAGTGTTGAACCTTGGTCCTTGATAATAAGTTTCTACCTACAATAGAATGATGGGAGGAGGAATGGGAAAGAGTAGGAGAAGAAACTAGTTTACAACACATGCATTTTTTAGAAAACAAAAACAAGCAGAAAAAAAATGGGCACCAAGAGCCTACTCCTTTAGCTCTTCAATGTGGTTGAATATGACTATGGTAGCCTTGAATTTCCCTTCCAAGCTCTCACAAAATGGTAGCCTTCAATCTCCTTCAATCTCCTCACGAACTAACAAGAACCCTCTCAGAGTCAAAATCCTTAGCAAAGAAAGAAATGGATGAAATGAGAAATAGAATGAGAGAAATGGAGGAAAGAGTGTTTTGAACTCTTAGCTAACCCTAGGCTACCTTTTCCATGCGTCATTTCTCCAAAACCAAAAAAAAAGATGAATTTTCTCCTCCTCACGCGCACGGGCTCAAGGAGCGTTTCAGGGAACGTTTTTTTCCCTTGGGAGCTAGCTGTGAGCTGCTTTCAGCTCTCAGATTCCCTCAAAACCAGTATTTTATATTTGAATTTTCTTGGAATCAAGGCCTTTTGAACGAGGAATCGCGCTCCCTAAAAACGCTCCCCTTCGGAGCGCGATTCGGGAGCAGGTTCGAGGGGGGGGGCTCCCCCGCAGCCTTGCCCTAGAGTGCCTTGAAGTTAAAGCCAATATCTCCAAACTTTGTAGTACTTGCAGCTCTGGAATAAAGGTATATCTTGTTTGGTGGTTAGATCTGAAATATTGGGATGTGTTTTCTTACTTCACTTGAATTTTGTAAATCAATTAATATCAGGAAGTACTCACTCTTGATTGATTTTCTAATTCCATAACCCACAGAATTCAAGGCACTTCAACATAATGGATAATTTCCGTATTTAAAGCTTGCAGTTTTTTCAATATTTTACCGCAAATCTGCACTTTTAGGGGCAGATTTGAGGTGTTCTAACAACATGCTTGCACAGTTCCCCAGGCACAATTTTATCACTCGGTCTAGATCTGCATTATTAGTTGTTGTTTGGAATTAATTTAATGTAGATCGCAGATCTGATTTTTATATATCAGCAAGTGCATTTTGCATTTTGAAAAAATCTTTGGTCTCCCAGGTTCATACTTTGTTTCCAGATTGCATAGGGATTCCCCCCTGATATTAGCACATACTAACATGCAGTGCAGAGACACTAGATGAGGTGACAGTGTACTTTCTCTAGTTACCTTTTAACTATTCCAATTTCAAGTGTTAACTCTTCTATGGTGTATATTTGGAACTGGACAGTTTTGAGTGTTAACAAGAAGCAACTTTTAGCCCTCAGTACCAGACCATTGACCACAATCTCACACTCAAAGCCATCATAGAGGAGGCAAGACACCACTCTTTGAAAGTCTTCCGCTGTTTTTTCGACTTCCAAAAAGAGTTTGACTCAATTCCCAGAGAGGCTATGTTTCAAAGATTCGGAGATATTGGTATCTCGAAGATTCCCCTCACTACTATTATGTGTCTCTACGAATCTGTACTAGGCCACCTTTGCACAGCACATGGTTTGACAGACTTTATCAAGAGTACCATCAGGGTGAAGCACGGATGTCCTCTCTCACCCACTTTATTCGAGATATACATAGATGAGATGGAATCCTTTCTTCGGAAGCATACCCAACCTAACAATGGCTACCTTCTTCACCATGCATTGATATCCATCCTACTCTTTGTCGACAATGTGCTCCTCCTAGCTTCTACTCCGAAGGATTTCTCTAGACAACTAGATACCTTAAGCAATTTTTGCGATCTTAAATAGTTAACAGTCAACCTTGGTAAAACCAAGGTTATGATCTTCCATGGTTCGAAGAGTGTCCTGTTGGATTTCCATTTTAATTTTCAGGGCGAGGAGATTGAGAACGCCACGGCTTACACTTACTTGGGTGTTCAATTTTCTGGGCCCCAGTTTAGTTTGAGACCAATTCTTTAGCCTCAGATCAACAAGGGATATGGTTCCCTAAGCCTTCTAGAGCGACGGTATTTTCAGTACCATGCTCAGGACATTCAGTTGAAGGTGCAGCTTCTGGACAGCACTATCAGGGCCACAATTTTATATGGCTCCGAGGTTTGGGGATTGTTATCACAGGATTCGTACTTGTGCAAAGCCCTCCACAAGATCCCAATCTTGTGTAACAATTGGAAGCTTCTACCACTGTCACCTTAGTATATGATTCCCTCGTTTTAGTGATGGAAGGAGGTCCACCACAAGGGAGGCTTCCCTGGTGACCTCAAGAGATCAAATAGCAAGATTAGCGGAGCCTACAACCACCTATCTTGGTCACCTGAAGGTTAGATCTAGGTCTAGGAGAGGCAAGGAAGATAATAAGGTAAATGGTTCACCTATACGAGACAATAAACAATTTGGAGCATAATATAGACAATCACCAAGTTATATAGCTCAATAATGACCTCTTAGACACTAGATAATAAATAAATTCAATGGTTGTTGCAAATTACAGCAGTAAAACAAATGTATAACAACAATCAACCTTTTGCAACAGCAGCAAGAAAACATACTCAGAAATGTAGCAATTTAGCATGAAAAACAAGCCTTCAATATGTACAATAATATCCAATTGTTAGATCTGAATTCTGAGTATCTTAAGCCACTTTTCCAAGTATGTATGCAGCAAATTGAAGTAAAAATCAGTGGCTGTAGCAAACTTTGGTAACAGCAGTAATAAATAGCATTAGTTTGCAAAAGATAGTGTTAGAGAGGTTTGTAAGCTCGTTGAGAGAGAGAGAATACTAATTCTAAATGCAATTTTCACCACAAGAAGAGCTTTAGACTAGTCCCGTTGTCTTTTAAGGCTTATGGAGTCAAGCATGCAAAACCTTGAACATTGAGCTAGATGATAAAGAAGAATGAGGTTTAAACCCTAAGGTGCACAACCTCTTGGGCCTTAGGACTAAACCTTCAAGAAAATGATCCCTAGGGTGCAAAGCCTCTTGGGCCCTAGGTGTCGTTTTCTCTCTTCTAGATAACTTAGGTCAAGGATCAAAGACTAGGATCAAAACCCTAAGGTGCAAACTTCAAAGCCTCTTGGGCTTTAGGTTCTTAACCATAGCAAAGAATGCTCTTGCAAAACTTGGACAAACAAGGTGTGTGGAGGAGAGAAAGACTTATGTCTCCTCCCTAGGGTTTCACCAAGACAAAGTAACATGCCCAAGATAGTAATTAACACCTTTAAACATTAGCAATGACATAAAAATTATTGCAATTACTTACTTATCCAAGTCACTAGGCTAGAAAAACCCTAGTTGCAGCAATACATCATCCAAGAAAAGCAAAAGATCCTCCTCCAAGAGTAGCGAATGAGATCCAAGAGACAAAAAAGAAGTAGAACGAACTTTTCTTAAGTTGCACTCCCAAAAATGTGAGAGGAAGCGATGATCCAAATGAGATGAGCGCTAGAGCTATTTATAAGGAAACCCTAGCGCTCCAAAAGTCACAAAAAGTGAAAAGGCATGTCTCTTAGTGGGGTCGACCCCTCAGATTTGCCTTTACAAATGTCAAAATATGAAAAATAATACATAAATGGTCACATGTGTGGTGACATCATGCCTCTAATGGGCTAGGAGGGCCTCTCCAAGGCCATGTGTCATCGTTTGAGGTACAAGTGTGGTGGAAGAATGCTATGCCACATCTCAAAGTCATCACTGGCAACCAAGTGGCAGCAAACCCCATCATCTTTGTCAAACCCTAGCACAACATCATCATCTAAATGCTCAACATCCAAGGTGCAAGGCGTGGCATCCAAAGAGGAGAAGGTTGTATATCATCATTGTGTGTCCTCCAATCATCTCCCTCTGGAACGTCCTCCATCTAGTGCAAGATAGCCTCTGGGGTGTAGAGCCCAGGGTGTGGGCTTTCTGCCCATCTCAGTGCCACCATGACCAAATCTGTCAAAAATCAAGCCCACCACGACCAAATCTGTCAAAAATCAAGCCCATCTACCCATCATCCATGGTCCTAAAGATGTGAGAGCCAATGTCTAAATGTGTCAAGTCATTGGGTGACTCACTACTCTACATCACATGTGCCATATCCTGCAATAGAGGCACAACGTCCTGGGTGAAAGCCTAGGGCGTCCTTCAAAAACGATGTCAAGGGCATTCAGATTAAAAACAAAATATGAAATCAAGTAAGCCAATATTCATAAGACATACCAATACTTAAATCATGCAAAGTACGTTGTTACTTAAGATACAAGCCATATGAACAATTCACATTAGAATCCCCTTCAAGTTTCACACTAGCTCGGGACTTTATGTAATTTGGCAAGTTTGAATATGGGGCCTTCATCTGACCCTATTAGGTGTTCCAACCAAAACAGTGAAAGAAAAGACCCAGGTAGAGGGATATGTCCGTAGGGAAATAGTGAAAGAAAAGAACCCTTCAAGAGTAAGTGTGATAGTGGTACGTGTTGGGCTTACTTCATGGCTTATGGTGTCATTAAGTCCATTTCTATGAGCGCCTTTGTGGAGGGTGCGCTTACTCTTGAGTTACCACTTTTTGAGCACTACTTTTTTCCAAACCCCTTTATCTGCCTTTTTATTTGTCCTCTTATCATACATATTTGCAAGTCTCCTTTTATAAGGTTTCAAGCTATAGCATCATTGCTTGGGATTGGGGTGAACATGGAAAGGGTAGAGCTCAAGTTGGACTGGATTTTGAGAGTCCTTTGCTATCATTCTTTTCTTTCTTTAGCATCATTTTTTATTCTTTTAGCAGTGGTTGCAATCAACCTTTGGGCCTTCAACCTCTCTTCTCATGAGAGAATGGACCATGACCCATTACCGAAGTTTAGTACACTACGACAGACTCTAGGATGGAAAGTATTAAGAATGGTGGGGAACGGAACTTTACCCTTGTAAGGGCCCCCCAATAGTACCCTTTTTCCCTGGG
The DNA here is from genome assembly GCA_010110895.2 of Picea sitchensis. NCBI lineage: Eukaryota > Viridiplantae > Streptophyta > Pinopsida > Pinales > Pinaceae > Picea > Picea sitchensis. Next base: position 215,077 of record SNQJ01S0005558.1, on the reverse strand, counting down.
CGGTGACAACACAAGACTAGGGCACAGATGTTGGCCACCAAGGTGAAATTGGCCACCAAGATGAAATAATGCAACAAACATAACTTCTTGAGCTAGTGATCCATTATCCAACTTCAACCAATGATGCTCATCCACATGCCTAGTATATTAAGCATAACACTTCGCATGAAAGTTCAAAGGACTAACATACCTCATGGTGACGCTGGCTTACCATCTCCCAGACACTGAGTTGACTGGATGTGATGAGCTTGGTTGATCTGAAGTAAAAGAGGCAACCTGAGGGGGGTTGCTAGGCTACTATCTGTGGACATGTTGATCATCATCATGGTTGGGATCACTGTCTTCATTGCGGGCCACAAGGCATGATCTCCTCTAGTTACTCCTAGGCATGGGGGGGTAACAGGAACCAAGTTCGATAGAGGAGGATTCGGTCAAGACAGAGAGGGTTCAAGTTCTATTTCTTTGTTGCATCATCCATTGTAAGAGGATTGTTCGCCAACACATCATCTAGGTCGAGTTTGC
>SNQJ01S0005558.1:162113-214505 GCA_010110895.2 Picea sitchensis | reverse complement strand
AGTAAAAGAGGCAACCTGAGGGGGGTTGCTAGGCTACTATCTGTGGACATGTTGATCATCATCATGGTTGGGATCACTGTCTTCATTGCGGGCCACAAGGCATGATCTCCTCTAGTTACTCCTAGGCATGGGGGGGTAACAGGGACCAAGTTCGATAGAGGAGGATTCGGTCAAGACAGAGAGGGTTCAAGTTCTATTTCTTTGTTGCATCATCCATTGTAAGAGGATTGTTCGCCAACACATCATCTAGGTCGAGTTTGCAACCCACCCTTTCTAGGTCGAGGCCAACTTTACTCTGGTTTCCCTACTTCATCAAGTTTGATGCTTCATTGATTCGGCCACTGATAGAGATCAGTATCATTACCTTGCATACCGCTCCTCGAAGACCGTGGTCATTGCCTCTGTTGGGTCCTCCTGACGATCCCATTATAAGTTTGTTAAGGATACACGCCTATTACATTAAGTATGCATCTCGATCGATGGACAAGCTCCCCCCATTTAGATACTCACGGGATGCCCCTAGCCATCTCTTGGAAAACAAGCAGGAGTTGAATACGATCATTAGGGAGGACATACAATCAGTGCATTTGGGTCACTTGGGTAGATCCACCCTGTGGATTCAAGCCCAAGATGGCCCTTTACGTGGAACATTTAATGGAGATGAGAGATGGCCTCATTATCAGACCAGCCTATACTATTCTCCACTAGATGCATGCCCTCAAGATCCCTCTCAGTCAATTTTGAGTTGATTCTCATTGACTCTAGGTGGAAGTCGATCACCATATTTCAGGAGCAGACAAGACTTGCCACCTTTGTCGCCTACAAGCGACTGAGACAAAGGAGTATTTCATTTTACATTGCCCCACCTATTATGAGATCCGAGGTAGAATCCACTGTCGTTTCAAGAGTCCCAGAACTCCCTCTCCATCTTCTTCAGATATCTTGACCAACAGTGCTTAGCTCTATACGAGAGAGAGGCTTCTGAGATTCCATTACCTATGCACAAACCACCCAAAACACTAGACACTACCAAGATGACCACCTCCTTCTTCCCGATGCTCATAGGTAGAGGCAAAAAATAGATAACGCTTCCACCACCTCAGTTTCCAGATTCGTGAGACCTTGAGGATACCCCCAATCTCCACGCATGAGACCTTTGCAACAATGTCGAGTCCACACCCAAGACAGCTCTTTTGTTCACAACAGACACCCTCCACACTCTTTTAGATCTCGGTAGAGAACGACCTCTTCTAGACAACATGTTGTATCCAAATCTTCTAGTACATCGAAATCCTTCAAATCATCAGGACAGTGCTCCATCATGGGTTTATTCACTTCGGCCTCATATGGTAGGAGAGATTCCCCAATGGTAAACACAGATTTAGAGGTTAATAGATTCCCCTCCTCCTCCTCATTAGCAAGCAATAACTCCTCCAGTACTTGAGCACATCCTCCAAGCACCTCCAGTTAAGACATTTCTTTTGGATCCCTGAGAGAGTTCGTCTCTTCTCTAGAACTCCCAACTTTGTATCTTTGTATTTCTTTGAGGATAGATTTTAGATTCTAAGTCTTTTACCTCAAAGGAGATATATGTTTTTATAGGAGTTGCACTCACACTCCCACTATGTATTATTTCCAATGTACCTAGCAGTCCCTTGACCTATTCATAGTCACTTGTTAGACATTAATAAAATTATCTTATCTTATCAAGAAGAAATCTATATGCAACAACCACTTGGAATTGTTCAAAATTGACCTACACGCTTGGTCTACAAACTTAAGAAATCTTAATATGCGCTCAAGTAGAGACCTCGTGCTTGGTATGAGAAGATTCATAATTTCTTTCTCAATTGTGGATTCTTTTGTTGTGAAGTTGAACCAAATCTCTATATTTGTCATCGAGATGGACAAATCCTAAGTATTGTGCTATATGTGAATGATTCGATTCAAGCTAGCAGCTCAAATTCCAACAGTAAAACCCCCAAGTCATCCCCACTCAAAAGGGGCGAATGTCAAGGCATAATGTGCAGGGGCGCCTTCCTATGCCACTCAAGGCCTTCAAGCTAGTTCTCATGCCACAGGGGAGATACCTTTGAATATCCTAAAGATATTTATATATGAAGTTCAAACTAGTTTTATTGCAAAGGCAAAGTGGTACATAGTATTTTCCTCTTGTGACTTTTTTTTAAATATTATGCTTGTATTGTATGAGGTGGAAGGGAAAAATTACTAGACACTACTAGATATAAAGTTCATTAACCCAAATCAAAAGGCTTCCTTAATCATGTCTCCATTCTCAAAAGACATAATGTAAATGAACATGAGCATGCATCACAAGAGGAGATCGAACACTAGTTTCTGATTTAACATATTCATGAGACAAAAAATAAAATGGGCATGCACGTAAACATAGATCCATTCATTCAATCAATTAACATAAGAATATGACAGAAAATGGAAGAACATGGATATAATTTGCTTGAAATTTATTATTTCACAAGTGGCAATGTGCCTCGATCTTGATTACAAACAACAATTCTTTGTATTACAATGAGGGCACCAAATGAAGACTATAAAATCTCAATTCCATGCCTCTATTGCTTCCTTCCAAAAAATCCAAAGCTTACAATTATGCTTATAGAGAGCAAGAGAATGAGAATAAAAAAGAAAATGGGCTCAACGTGACAAATCCTCCCAACATGGAGTCAATGAAAATTATATAGTGAAAGGGATTAACTCTCTCAAATTCCAGCAAAAATGCGCTCCCTGCCAATCAGGAAGCGTTGCACCCCGGAGCGAGCTTCCRAAATCCAGAAATGCGCTTACGGATTTCRGAAGCTCRCTCCGAAGCTCGCTTCCTAAACGCTTCAGCCAAGCTTCCTGAACGCTTCAACCAAGCTTCCTGATAAAAAATTTCAAACAATTTCTTTATAATAATTTCTACTTATGGTTTATGTTCATTTCAATTTTCTACTTATGGTTTATATTCATAATTCATTTCTATTTATGATAAATTATAATTGTTGCAGGTTATATGAAAGCATTAGACAAATTAGTCCCAGACGAGGAGGAGTGTGACAAGATACGGCAACAATTGATCCAGTATATGCTTGGCCAAGGTGCCTTTGGGACCAACCATGCCTTAAGAGATCGAGGGAATTTGAGTTCTCTTGCGTGGTGGAACGTTTTGTTAGAATATGATGGATTGTGCTCATTTTACCATAGACAATATCACTATTGTCACCCAACCATAGGACGAAGCCACCCTCCGAGCACCTTAACCTTGACAGAGAATCATTTCGGAAGCAAACCCTAGGCTAGATAGCCAAACAAAGGGTGGCGCACCTTTCTCCAAGGATAGCGCACCAAACAAGAGTTGATCAGATAATCCAAACCATAACCAAGAGATAGTCCAAGCCAAAACGTAATCTGCTAGCTGCAGCAGCTGCAACAGCAGTTCTCCTCCAAACTTGCGCACAAACTGGCTAACTACAGTGTGCACAAGTGAGCTCTGCAGTTCTGAGAATGCCTGCCAGAATGAAGACTGGCCTCCTGTATTTATACTAAATCTGACAAATTGCCTGGGCCGACTTCTCACTCTAGGTGCCTATTTACTTAGTATATAATATTTTCTTCAGCCGACTTCTTCTCTTGGAGGCTAATAACCTAATACAAATTATCCTCTTGAGTCGACTTGTCTTCTAGGGTTATTAGCCAACTAATTAGGGTTTCCTCTTGCTTCCCAGAATATTCTATTCTCGTCAGGTTTACACGTGGAGGTAAATACCTCCCGCAGCTACCATAATATCAACATGTTTATGGCGGTGGCACCCCATAGCTCCAATGTTTGGCAACACGAGTGCTTTCATAGGTGGTGAACACTTCTTCTGCAGAGAGGTGTTGAAGCACCTACAGTTTCATCCACAGCGTCAAAAGAAACAGGTTGAATGCAAGCCGGGCAGAGAGCTTGGTTTATGTTCATTACAACTTGCGATTGTTGTCCCATTATTGTGAGGCGGCAAAGGAGGATAAAAACTTGAAGAGTTGGGACAACCATCCAGAGGAGGATAATTTGAAGGATGGGGTAATGCTTTTAGAGCAATTGGAGAATGCTCTTTTTTATGATGATGATCATGCTGAGATGCCACCCCCAGCTACTACCCAGTCCTTGGTCCCCCTGTTCAGGACTCCAACAACAGGGGCTTCATCTTCATCTATACATTCTACACAGTTTCGTCCTTCTCAGGCTCCTCCACTACCACCACGTGGAGGCACACGCGGCAATCGTGTTGGTGGAAGGAGGATGCGATAGTTGTTTGATGTTTCTCCTTTTTCATTACTTTACATGTCAGTCTATAGATGATAGATTCATAGCATTTAGCAGCTAGACTCTAGAGTCTAGCACAGTTTAAACTTTATTGTTTTGGACCTTTAAATCTTCATAATTCAGTGCAGATGGCCTATTTTGTAATCATAACTATTTGGTCATGACTCATGTTATTGTTGACAGTTGCTAGATAATTGATTTCATTCCATAACTTAATGGTCTACTTTCTATTATATGGCTTAAAAATTTGTATGTTGGTTTGTATGTTTGTAATTGTGAGATTCTAGATGGTTGATGCTCGAATGATTAATCATTGATGTACTACTACTTACTACTATGGATGCCATTTTAATGTTACAATGTACAAATATGCATGTTTTCATACATTCTGCAGCTAATTTGTCTTTCTACATGTTTTTTTTAATATAAACGCAATATATATAAAAAAATTATATATATATATATATAATAGACGCTTCCGGAATGCTTCGCTCCCTACGATTTTTTGAAAATGACACCCCCAACGCTCTGCGCTCTAGCAACATTGAACAATATACAATCTCCCACCACTTGGTCCTGTAGTTGAGCTCTCTTTATAGATTGGGTTGGTCTGCTATCAAGTACTAATTAATCCCCCTTTCTTAGGGATTACGTAGCTTAATCAAAAAGTACCACTCCTTGTACTGTCACAAAATTAGGGACCATCATGTGGGATAATCAAAAATGTTTATGTTCTATTTTTGCCTCTTCACCCCTTTGGAACCACTTCCCTTCGAGGATTGAGCAAGTGGCTTCATCTGTTGTGATATTTACTTTGGAGGTGGCATTGGTGGCCAAGATGGGACCTGCTGCCCTATTGATGGTTAGGCTAGTGGTTGCACATTATGAGACACTTCCTTTGATGGGGATTTCATGGTGTAATTGTAGACAATGCTCAATTGTCACCACCATTCTTCGCTCAATGCTTTTACCACCCTTCAAAATTATAAAAAGTTAACCAATTCTATCTTCACCATATGATCCATGGGTGGCAAGGAACGACGGAAACATTTTGTTATGATCCATGTCGACATGGAAGGTTGAAGCTAATTCAAAATCTCTAAAGTTGAAAGTGCCCCTTGGTCTACCATGACTGATGGTCAAGCTCTTGTTGCTTTCAACATCCCAACATATTTTTCTAGTAAGTGCAAAACAAAATGCTCGTCCCAATGACCGAGGAGGTCATTGGTTACCATACTTGCCATGTCACCCATAAAATTGTTGATCTAAGATTGTGCTAATGTGGCCTTCTTGTTGACAGCGTTACACTTGAGCAGTAATGTGGTGTTGGTGTCTGCGTCCATTGAAACAAAGATCTTGTTTTTTATTCCCATGAAGATGGGATTGATTTCAGCACCTTATTCACCTCATTAGCCACCTAGGCTATATGCACTACCTCCCTCTACGAGTCACTCAAGTACTTCCTCAACTACATATGTAGGGCATCGAATTCTAAGTAGAATTCCACATGCTCTCTGATTTTGGGTATGTCTTGCATAGCATAACCCCACATGGTGCTCTTGATTGGAACAAGTTTTTCCACTCACATAGCCTCTTATGAGGCCCCCTCATACCTGATTTTCAAGGCCTCTTTCTCCTCTTTAACCACTGCCACTTCAACCCTCTCCTCAAATTGCTTTTTCTCAATCTCCACAAACTTGTGTCCTTACTTCTTTAGACCCTCTTTCCTTTTACCAACTAGGGTCTATGCACTTGTTGCTTTGAGGCAACTCTCTTAAAGTTTAGCCTTCCAATCCTCTACTTCTTTAAGTATCTCTTAAATTCTTTGTTAGCATTGAGTTGTAATAGAATCCCCTACTCCAAGAACCACAATATGAGCAAGGAAATATCTCCATCTGTGCTTCGATAACTTTGAAATGCAAGGTTTTGATTTTTTACTTTGCTTCATCCAATTCAATTGTCAATTTTGTGGCCTTAGTTTGTACTGCTTCCAAATATCCCACCCTTTCCTCAAAGGATTGATTTCTAACATTGACGATGGCATTCTCATTGCTTAGAATGTTGATCTCATCATTGAATTTTTGCCTTTCAACTAGTATTCATTGCATTAGTGGGAGAATCGATGCAGCCTAATTGCTTTCTAAAACCTTTATCCTTTCTTGTTTTACTTTGAAAATAGAGACAACTTCTGCAACTGCCTATGGATCCTTTCCCAAAGAGACCAATTTTTTTTCCAATAACTCTTTCTCAACTTCTAGGGCCTTCACTTTTGTTGTTAAAAATCGGTTATCAATACCCATAGACTTAGAATTCCTCTTGAAATTCTCACTTACATGGGCTTCCCTTATATACTTGTCATAGACCATGTAGCTAGTACTTTTTTTCGTTTGGATATTGTCAATGGGGGGCAATTCAGAGGTCTATTAGTTTTCGTAACCCGGCACCCAACAGTTTGTTCCGAATAAATTACTTATTAAATAAATTCACAGCTGAGTTACTTATCGAAATTACAGCGGAAGCATAAAACTGGAACCATACACATTGCACACAAGATATCTCGGTAAACACCCCTGGAAAAACCCCGAAGGAAAAACCAGTTCTGAGTTGATTTTATTAGATAAATCTTGGGATCCCGTCTATTAGCAAAAATTTATACCCTCCAATCTGAGCTGATAAACCTATTATGACAGCGGTAAAAAACTTGGCTAATTAAAGGAGTAGGGCCCCAATTGTCACTAACCAAACCCCTCTCTGTTTGGGCTAGTGCTCACTAGCCTCTAGGGGTAGTCCCTAGGTACAATGAAGCGCTTTGCTGGCTGATCTAAGGTCTGATCTCTGTGTTCAAAACGAAAAATCAGCGAGCTGTTTTATCTTGGATAGCGTGAACAATCGGTCCAATACAGTGAGAAAATCGATCTTATACGCTTGGAGGGAACCTGCAGGGTTAGCACAATGAAGATAGACTGCAAAGAACATGAAAACTATTCAAAATGATCGAAATTAACCATGATAAACAGTTCAGAAAATGACATATCAGATTACAAATTTACCATAATATCGCCAAGAAAAGAGGTTTGAATGACAAACACACACTTTTTTATTCATAAAGCTTCCAAGAGAGCTGATTGCACCACAATTGACAAGCCTAGAACCGATAAAATGACTACTTTGCTCAAAGAGGAGCCACTAGACTAGAGAAAGAGAGAAGAGAATGAAAGAGACACTATGTTGCTACTGCAAGAACCGACGAAATAACACATGGCAAGCCTCCAATATATAGCTAGAGGGGGCGCATATCTCAAGGAAAAGGAGGGACGCATGAAGAGAATAAGAATAGAGTCTAAGTGGATGTGGGGAAGAGTAGTGAGATAACTGAGAGTGAGTGTGAGTTTGAATGCGCATGAATGAGTGAATGGCGAGCTAAGTGAGTGAGAAGAGGGGTGAAATGAGGCACATGGCATGCATGGGAGAAGGAAAAAGCAGAGTGTGAGTTTAGAGCGGGCGCATGAGTGCATAGTATAGTTAAGTGAGTGAGTGGAAAAGCAAACTGAAGCGCATGGTATGCATGAGGGAGATAACTCTAGTGAACTCATGCAACCCTCCTAACTTTGGAGACATGCGCCCTAGCTTAGGTGGATGCCACGTCTAACTGAAGAATTGCCACATGTCGACCTCTGAGGATGCCACTTGGCACTGCATGGACGATGACTGGACCTGCTAAATATAGAGGCAGCTAAAAATAGGACCCGCTAAAAATAGGGTCCTCTAAAAATAGAATCCTCTAAATATAGGGCCCTCTGAAAATAGATTCTTGGTCCTATTTTTAGAATAATTGTCCACATCACCCTAGATGATTGGGATGACATCGCCACATAAATACTACCCAAAATAGAAAGTCGTTTGAATGCCCTTGACTTCATACTAATTAATCTCGTCTTTCCACAAGGGATCCAAATATGCAATCAGAACTGTCACGCGGGCCCTTATGCTCAATCTGCTAAAAATAGTAATCTGGGTGACATCATCCGAAAAAAGGTCTAAAGGCCTCTGGATGCCTCAAGGATCAATATTGCGCTTTCGGAATCTGAATCTGGGGCCTGGGTCACAACCTGCCAAAAATAGCAAGTTCCTGCATGTCGCCCGAAAAAAAGTGTCATCGAGCCTAGAATCCTACGACGACTCATACTGTATGCTTTGAAATGCGCCAAACTGTCAGGAGACCCACTCAAACCGTGCCTCCTAAAAAGTAGCAACACATGAATGTATACATCTCTCTCTCCAAATGTATGGAAACCAAGTCGATTGTGTCTCTGAACTAAGCAGCCATGTGTTGATCATGTACCTGCCTCATATGTGAACCAACCTCCTCCTCAACATAAGTGATAAAACCCTAGGAAAATCTCAGTTTGCCAACAAAAGTGTTGCATGCTGGCTCTTAACCCTCAAGATTTTCAAGGGTGAAAATCTAGGGGTTAACACTGTCCTGGGATAATGGCACACCTAAGGAATACAAAACAACAAATAGCCTAGCCCAATGTTACCAAAACCGAACCGGTCATTGAACCGGTCGACCCCAAAAACTGGAACCGGAAAAAAACCGGATCAAAAAACCAGTCACTAAAAATACATAAAATATTCAAATTTTTGAAAAACAAATACATATTCATGTGCATCCATGTGAATCTTTGTCTTTCCCTTCAACCACTCTTCTCTCTGCCTAGTGCCTACAAATAAGACAGAGGTTGGTGTGCAGATACACCACTAAGTCACTTGACACGATGACAAAGAGAAGAGTTCAACAGAAGAATTTATACTTGAGTGAAGTGTACATTTTTACTGGGGTCGTGACAGAAGAGTTCAACAATCAATGCCACCAACATCGAGGTACATAAAGGGTAAACAATCAATGCCACCAACATCGAGGGTACATAAAGGGTATGGTGGCCCTCTTGATTAAATGTCAGTTCCAAAACCTTACACATGATACAATCCAGTCGAAACATTGCAATCCTGCCAATATTGAAACCCTGAAAACTATTAAGTCCTATCGGGACCTTTAAATGGGACCTAAAAAATTCTACTTTCTCCAAAGGAAGTCCAATGAGGTTGGAACCACTCTCAAACATCCTCAAATACTAATGGTAATGTTAAAAATTCCAATAAAAGAGGGTGGGTTGGATTTATAGCTTCATTAGGGGCTCTAGACAATTCTAGAAGCTTCCCATGCATGCCTCTAACCCCAAGTTTAAAAAAAATTAAAAAATTCCTCACCTTCGTACCGGCCTCATTGGCAGAAAAAAACCTGCCTGCACTGGAACCCGGCCGTTCAGTAAAACCGGTCTGCACTAAATCGGCCCAAGCGTTTAGGGGCTTCGGGTTTGAACCCACCAAGCGGTTCGTGGGCGGCTTGAACCTACCGGGCTCTAATCATGCTGGACCGCTGGCCACTCTACCCGCTCGTGGGCTCGGAACCGGTTGGACCGGCCAGTTTTACCGGTTCCGGTTCGGTTCTGGTAACACTGGCCTAGCCTACCAAACCTCAAGATTAGTCCTTCGATCTCGCTGGCCCCTGCCCCTACACACTTGGATGGAAGTCCTTCTCCACCCACTCAATGAGATCTCACCCACTCATCATGTGTGTGACACAAGCACATGAGCAAAGAGTCCTTTGCTCCAATGTACTTTCTATGTGTCTCATCCTCTCGCTTAGGCTGCCTTTTATTATGTTAACCCTAGATCTCTAAAGTGATCAAAGGTTGAGATTAGATCTCACCTTCACTTTAAATCTAACGATTAGGACTTAATTTAATTTACTTAAGTTCCTAATGCCAAAAACTTAGGCATTTAACCTAATTAAACTCACAGTAATTCTAAAAGGTCATTCACTTTAATTATTAACTCATAAAGTGAATTTCCTATGGTTTTGAGAGGTAATAGTGACGACTTCCACATGCTAGACACCAAGCCAATGTGGAAGTACCTGTCCGATGCTAAATACATCAACAAGGTCTAGAATCTAACTTGCACAATCCTCTAGTCCTTGACCCTTGTTGGACGGCCTAGTCGACTACACCAGGCAATTGACTGCAAAGGGAAGTCGACTTTGTAATTGAGTCGGTCGACCAACCAGAGTAGTTAAGAACAATTGCAACTACTTGCCAACTGAATCAATGTATAAATAGATGTGATCATGGATGCAACAGAGGAGGAAAGTGGTGCTTGATCTGATATAATAAAAGACTGCCTATCTTTGGTTCCATTACTACTTTTCTCCTCTATCTCCTTCTATGTATGCATGTTGGTATATTATTGTATATTGTTTTTTATATATCATGTTGTGTATGTGCCCTACTGGCAACTTCCTTGTGTAATCTCTTAGATTACAACATTGGTTCTGATGTCGGTAGTACATGAACCGAGACTATACAATAATTGCACGCATGCATAGATGTTGACTTTTAGAAGAGATTCGTGAGTGGTGACACAGGAAATTGGATAACTACCTGCAAAAACTATGCCAGAAGGAATCGACAGACTCTCGCACAAGCAAGGGTGCAGTTTTTCACCGAGACGCTCGAAAAATATCTAGAAGTGATTCTAGAAGAAATAAAGAAGTACATTGATCGAGTCGCACATGAATAGTCTCACAAAAGACAAACAATTGATGTCCAAATTGGTCAACGGAGGACGAATGAACTTAGACGAGGGGGGTAGAGAAAATTGCAGAGGATTTTTGTGAGAAACACGCAATAGAAGAAAGCACATATCTTGACGACGTTAAGAGAATGTTTTACCATGACCTTCACAACAACTTTCTTTGTACGGTACCAACCTTGTTGCACAAGTTTCTAATTGTTAAAGGTGTTGGTCACATTGTTGAACCCAGACCTCCTCTAAGAACGCCAATCAATTCCAATTAGAAGAGAAGTCAAGAGCAATGGGAGCAATTTTTGAATGCCCACTGCAAGAATAATCAAGAAGCGTGGGAATGTTTTTTGCATAAAGGAACATGGCCAATTGTGTTGCCATCATCAACCAAGAGTAAGACCGAGGTTGACAATGGGGGGGTAATTGTTTGTGAGATGATTGAAATGAAGTAAACAACCATAGCCAACCTAGACCGAGGAGGAAACCACAAGAATGCCAAGAAAAGGAAGATATCGACCGAAAAACAAAGGGAATATACATTGGATGAAGAAATAAAGAAAAGGACTACAAGGAGAATGCAATCTCATAAGCCGAAGGTCAACCTGCAAAAGATTGAATGGGACAAAAGAAAAAGGAGAAAAGTCAAGATACGTGATGTTGCGAGCCCTCGACTATCCAATAGGAGGCCTCGAGAGCAACAAGTTGTTGGAGGGCTAGACCGATCTAAGTATGGTATTGACCAACTAAATGCAATGGGGGAAGCAACCCCGACGGTTCTTGGGTTGGATGAAGAACTATAGTTGGTAGAGGTTGGCATTGGCGCCCTTCAACTAGAAGAGAATATTGGAAGTATGGATGTCGACAAGTCAGCACCCGCGCTGCGTAGATCTCTGAACTCAAGCCAAGCAAGTCCCACAGTTAGAGAATTCCTCCGATAGCGCCTACAAATAGATTTTGGCTTTTGTTCAGTGTGGCATCAATTAAATGACCAAGGACAAGTCATTGACAGACTTTGGATTGAAATAGCCCAAGTTGAAGGCAACTAGGTAAGTATCAAAGGCGATAACAACATACTCCTCTATATTAAGTATCTCACGACTATACCCCCCCATGTCGAATTTAGCAACTAAAGAAGAACACAGATTCGACCAACAATCCCGAAGAAGAGATGCAACCGCAAACAAGTAACCTTATTGTATACAAACCAAGCTTGCCAAATGGAGGAAGCACCTCATCCAATCAAAACAACGTCAGTCGAAGGAACTATTAATAAGCAATCGACGACATCAGTCAAGCAAGCAATGCAGTCGACCCCACCAGTAAAACACCAGTCGAAGTTGAAACCATCCTTTACAAACAAAATGTTGCACCATCACCTACCTCTGTACAAGGAGAGTGAGGAAGGCATTGGTTCGTACGAGAGATGTTATGGGATGCCATGTACATCATAGACGAAACAAAACAAATGGCACAACTTGTCAAGGACCTCAGAAAACAAGCACTCACATGGTTCATGAATTTCACAGATAGTCAAATAAAAACAAAGGCAGAGATTAAGAGCATTTTCCTCATGTTCTTTAAAACACAAGATATCAAACACTTAACACTTGGCCGCACAAAAGCTTAAAGAAATTAAACAAATGCCAAGTGAATCTATAAGGAAATACGATAAAAGATTCAAAGACCTACTCAATCATATCCCTTACACAGTTGACATAGAGTTGTTAGTTCAATGGTTTGTGGTAGAAGTACTTCAGAAAATTTGGGCACACCTTTGAGAATGCATGACATTCAATCCTATGAGGAAGCCCTCAAGAAAGCACAACAAATCGAGACGAATGATGACTAGACCATGCTTTCTTCAGATAAGAAGGTTGAAGAAAAATTAGAAATGCTGCAAAAATCACTCCAAGACCTCACTATACAAAGAAGTGATCTTTGATGTACCATTTGCATGAATGAAGGGCACACCAAAGACTATTACAAATACCCTGAATCAACTAAAAGAGAATCCCATTGAATACTACTGCGAAATATGTCAAATCATCACCAACCACACTACGAAGAACTGCCCAAACAACTTGAAGAAAGCAAAGCCAAAATGGTTCGCTATCTATGAAGAGTTGACCCATAGCATAGTTGAATGCCAACACAATGATCGAAATGACCACAAAGTAGGTCAATGGGACTGTTGAGTACAACGATGTCAATATAAAGCAGGAGTACCAAAATGTCTCCTATTTAAAGAACAAGAAGTAAAGTAAAGCATGACTCTACGCTAAAACACGGAAAACCTTAGACTCCGAGTGTGGGCGACCGCAATGGAGGGAGAGATGTACAAAGGAAGGGATCCAAGGACTAGATCATGGTCCACTAGATCTATCTCTTCTAATATCCAAGGTTGAATGAAGAAAACTCAAGATAGAATGGTGTCTCAAGGAAGAGTTGGGGGAAGGTTTGGACCACCTACTGTGTTATTGTTTGGAAGAAGTAACCCACCTATGATGTCTAGGTGATCTCGCCTACCTATTAGTAAGGGATTTCGTCTAGCAACATCTCCAAGGTCTTTGGGGAAGGGGAATAGTCCCTCGAGTTTGCACCAATCTAAAGTCAGAGGCAATGATGTTATTAGTCTGTCACTTGGTGCCCCTAGCTGATGGGAGCACTGTAAAGGAGCTAATCTGCAAAGTGGGATCAAGTCTAGGAGGAGACTAGAGAATGTGGCCACAAAGTTTGAGGACCTCCTGCATGTAAAGGGATAGACATCTATAGTTTGAGTACCGAAAGAAACTGGATAGGGTCTGTGTCCCCCTAAACAAGAAATGAAATCTTCCACAAATCTCATAATAAATGGGGCAATGGAATATGAATTGCTCCTCTGTCTCCACCTCACGAAAATGACATAGCTGGCATATCATCATTGCCCATATAGTCTAATGGTTTGACTCAACTTGAAGTTTGTGTGAGCCCACTCGAAACTGACCTAGGGGAATACGAAGAGAATGCACCCATTGACGAGATGTGTATGGGGGTTGGACAATGAATCCATCCCTCACCTCTATGAAGTGCTCAGCATAGAAGGCCATCTTTAGACGTAACCCGCCCTAGGCGTTTGTCCAAGTGACCTACATGAATTGTCTATAAATGTCATCCTTGATGATCCTATTCAACTCTTGCCAAGTAGGTAGGAGGTGGCCAAGTGCATCCATGGAGTATTTGAATGAAGGAACCTAATCCATCAAAATACCAACAGATTACCAAAGGTCTGAGACCCCTGCAGACCAACACCTAGTGTGACCACGAGAACTAGATAAAGCAATGTACTCCAAAGACCAACAGGCCAGATATGGGTACCGGTCTCGTCCCATTTTTTAATCAGCTAAACTTTGAATGCGGTGTAGATGTGAAATTAGGAGGAAAATAGTCTCAAGCCGAAAGGGTTAGGCACCGAACTCTACAAGGATGATGTGCTAGGGTATTGTCTGTTTGCATCTAATGATGCGCCAAAAAAGAAGGATCTACACTCACTCAACTGAAGCCCAATCAACCTCTAGTAAACAAGGCCCCCAAACCTCTAAACCATAAAGAACTATGAGCCAGATAAGGGAATCCATAAGAAACAACTTGGACGGAATTTCCTGAAAACAGTGTCAGAAACACCGTCTCTCAAGAGCAACTAAGGATCCATAACATTTGTTTACATGAGGTTGAAGATAAGATAAGATAAGATAATTTTTTCAATGTCCGACTAATGACCACAAAAGTAGGTCAAAAAGATTGCTAAGTACAATGATGTCATTACAAAATAGGAGTAACAAAAGGTCTCCTATAAAAGGCAAGATGCAAAAAGTAAAGTAAAGTAAGGTAGAGTATATCGAAGACTAAAGCAAGGCCCTGAGAATTGTACCCCCAAATATGTATAAGCATTGACAATCTGAATCTCCTATCCTTTGAAAAGGAAACGGTGGTCTAATAGAACCTTCTTCAACCCATTGAAAATCATCACCATGGTTTTACCCGGGTTGACCGTCAACTATCGAAGATCACAAAAAATTGCCAAAGCATCTAACTGTCTCTATAACCCCTCGAGAGATGTGGCCAAGAGTACCACATCGTCAGCAAAGTATAGGATAGAAATCAAGACCTAGTGGAGGTAGCACCCATCACCGTCCTAGATATGATCACGCAGAAAGGACTCAAGCTCATATATGTAGATACCAAAAAGGGTGGGGGATAAAGGGCACCCCTGTTTGACCCCAATGGTACTCCTGATAAAGTCAAACATCCCATGTGCGGTGTTGAGACAACCACGAACCGACTCTTACAGGCGCATAATGGCGGTCAGGAGTGTCTCGAAAATACCAATCCATGTTTTTGGAACAAGACCTCACAAGGAACAAAATCGAAAGCTTCACGAAAGTCTACAAAGCAATAATAGACTTTCGAAGAGCGATGTCGTGCCATTCTCAATGATGGCCTGGAGTGTAAGGATGTGATAAGTGGTCCGATGTGTCGAACGAAAACCTGCTTGTCCCCTAGCTCTAAGGAGTTTCCTCTCAAGCTCTCTAGAGAGCTTCATATGAAGAACCGTAACATAGAGCTTGGAGAAGGTGTGGTCCACCATGATCATTCTATAGTTGTTTGGATCTGCACTAGGACAGGATTTATGGATCGGGTGAATAGTGTGGTGATACCAAGCTTGTGGAAAACCTGTGCAAACATGGTTAAACATGTCAGCCAAGTAGCAATCTAGGGCATGAAGACCATGCTTAAAGAACTATGCTTGGAATCCTTATCTACAACTTTGTTGGTACTCGTCTCCCAAGTAGCCTCCCGGATATCTCGATATGAGAATAAATAGCAAGAAAGGGGGGAAGAGGTGACTTGAATTGGGGCATGTCCAAGGACATCATAGAGAGTGGAGGTATGGGAGAACATTGAATCTAGATCAAGATCTAATGGGAGGGAGGAGTGACGGGGAAAGATGGTACACCAAAAGTTTTAAGGGGTATGGAGAAGGGAAGCAAATTCACATCTCCCCTATGAGATGAAGTGGCGCTTCCTCTGGCGAAGGAGGCATCGGTAGGAAGCTTTAAGGCTCGGATAAGAACGACAATCATGGGAGAAGGCACATCTAAGTTGGCAATGGAGAGCTTTGCAGTCTGCGTCATACAATCAAATTCATGGGGCATGATCTAGTTTTTGGGGAGAGAGAGGTGGGCAAGGTGATGTGGGGGTAGGTTTTGAGGGTTGCTTCCCAAATAGCAAATGAAAGACAATCATATTTAGTGGATGTAGAGTTGAGAGATGAGAACAGGCGTTCAGGAGGGAGCAACTGGCGAAGGTGGGCTGAAACGATGTATAAGTCTTCCTTGTCGAAAAGAATAGTGATCTGAGGTGGGCAAGGGTGAGGTGGAATCAAGGGAGAGGGAAGATCGGCCTGAAGGGAGAAGGAAAGGAATGGGTGATCGGCTAAGTGGATGGACATTATGGAGAAGTGGCGCACCCAAGGAAGTAGGTCTAGGCTAGTCATGACAAGAGAATTGTCAATCTTCTGTAAAGCAACCCAAAACTTGAAGTTCTCAACTCCAAGAACCTCAACGTCATCACAAGATCTAGAGTAGGACGAGAAGACAATGAACCAAAAGTGCCACAAAATAAGCCTGTAAAAAGGATAACTAGTATCCTAATCCATGAAAAGAAAGAGAAACTATGAGAGAAGCACTTAGATTCTTTGACCAAGAAGAAGAAGAAGAAAAATAAAAAGCATGCCAATAAAGGTAGTACCAGGAAGGGATGAAGGATGCAGTCTTAGACGAATTCCTTAATTTATTAAAAGAAGAACAGTTAGTCACATAGTTACTGGAACTACTGAACATCCTAAAAGAATGTAAAGAAACAAAAGACATGTAAAAATATGAGGCAACTCACTCAAGAAAAGTTGCAAGACAACTACGACCCGCAAGTCAACCTAGGAATCTAAGGATTCATGATTCCACGAGTAGTGGTCGACTTCAATTCGCAAGTTAATATTCTTCCTAAAGAAACATGGACAAGAATGGGCAAGCCTAAACTAACAAGATCTAAGAATTTCCTCAAACTTGCAGATCAACAATTCGTCGAACCCATCAACCTATTAAAAAGTGTAGAAACTGTTATAATGGGGATACCAACACTGGTCGATTTTGAAGTCATCAACTTGATCGAAGGTATCCCCATCTATTTAACATTGGTCGGACAACGGCAGGGAAGAAAAATGAAAGTGACCATTTCGCTCAAAAGAGACCGAATCAAACTCATAGAAAATGGGAAGAAAATTATCATACCCTTGGACCCCAAAGAGGGCAAGTTGTGGATAGAACCCTGGGAAGAAGAGACTCATGCCAAAAAGTTATACCAAGTCATCCAATGAGATCGAGATAGTGTTGAACCTAATATAAGAGGAGAATTACTACACGATTCAACCCACTCGGTGGGTCAGAACTTGGACATGGAACTCGATGAATGGAAGCTAGAAAATTATGAATCAAAAGCAAGAGAATGTTGGTCAATTGAAGCCATCCCTAAGGATAAATTTCGCTCTTGCTTCTCTATCAAAACAGTGCAAACAATATAAGAAAAGAAAATCAAACAGAATCTAAATTTAATCCCCACATATGTAAAGTCAACCTCAACCCCACCATTACAATTCAGGGAGCAAGAATCACCTTCGATTCACGTTGACGAGGTGTCTAAAGACGATCAAAGAACAAAGTCGACTACAAAGTCTGGTGTAGTCATTCACAGGGCAATCAGCAAGATGGTGGGATACGCGCACATCTCGATTATAGACTTGGACCATCGCAACCACATACTTTGACGAACGTTTTGGTGGAAAGAAATTATCAGTGGCAGCAAGTATACCTAAGTTTAAGCCCACATTGAAGACAGTGAAAGGGAATGGAGAAGAATTGGGTACAAAGATGAAAAAGTATGGCCTCCTATGTTCCCCAATACACTGGATGACTTGCCCTATAAGTGGCACAAAATTGAAGAGGCACATGGAGAAACATTTACCTGGAAAGATCTTAAAGAAAATTTTATCAAGGATTTTACATTTACCCTTCAAGAAGCCAACTTGACAGAAGCGGTCAAGGAGATCGGAGACTATATCGAGAAACCAAGCGCCAAAGTGACCCAAGAAAAAGGCAATTATGGTCATGACTCATGGCATGGTACATAATTACAAGTTGAGGTTGACTCTATGTGGACCTATGATTAGAGAAGTAAAAATTGTCCTAAAAATATCTAAGAAAGTCGACCAGGAAGAACCAGAGAAAATCAACTTGCCCACGCCATACAACGAAGTCCGCGAAAAAGAACGCAAACTAGACAAATCAAAACCACCTTAATGGATGCACGCAAAAATAAATTTAAGGAAGTCGACATTTCAAACGATGGTCGACCAAAAATGGCTTGGATAGGGCACCTATTGGACCAAAAAATAGAGCATTGAAATAGTTGACCTTTTAAAAGAATATCAAGATGTATTCGCCAGAGACTACAAAGACTTGAAAGGGTTGGTAAAGGAAATGGGAGTGATGAAAATTGATTTAATACCAAGAGCCAAACCCCTAAAGAAAAGACCATACAAACTAGTGCATAAATATAAAGAAATTATCCAAAAGGAAATCGAGGGTATGATGGCAGCCGAAATTATATATCCTATCGACAAATCAAAATGGGGCAACCCAATGGTGGTACAACCCAAGAAACATGATCCAAAGAAGCTTAGAATATGTGTTGGCTTTCGAGGCCTAAATAAACTGACAATTACTGACCCATTCCCTACCCCCTTCACAAACAAGATAATAAACGAAGTTGCTAGGCATGAATGTAACTCATTCACGGATGGATATTCTAGTTATAATCAAGTATCTATTGCCCAAGAGGATCAAGAAAAAACAAGTTTCGTGTCGTAGTTCAAATCTTTTTCCTACAAAGTAATGTCTTTCAAACTAAAAAACAGACCTCTTGTATTTTCCCATATAGTAGTCAAAGCATTTGAAGAATATATTTATAAAATGATAGCAGTTTACTTTGACGATTGGACAATATGCAATCTATTAAAAAAACACAAACATTGGTTGTGCATGATGCTCGAAAGGTGTTGACAAATACATCTTTCCCTAAACATAAAGAAATGTATGTTTGCAAACCCCATTGGTACATTGCCACCAATTAATCTGAAGAAAATTAAAATATTTCTAGGTCACACTAGATATTACATGAAATTCATAAGAAATTATTCAGATATTACTTCCACATAAATGAGCTATTAAGAAACGACATGGAATTTATATGGAGTCCCGAGTGTAATGAATCTTTCAAGCTTTTAAAAAGAAAACTTGTCAAAGCCCCTATTTTAAGATTCCCTGATTGGACGAAAAAATTCCACGTTCATGTCGACGCTTCCAATGTGGCAATCAACACAGTCCTTGCCCAACCAAGCAACGAGATGGTCGACCACCCAAATGCTTATGCTAGTCGAAAGTTAAATAAGGCTAAAAGGAACTATTCGACCACCAAACCATAAATTTAGGCATTATCTATGGGCTATCCCCTTCATATCTTACACAAACCATCAAACCTTGAAGTACTCAGTCAACAAACCCGTTCACCAAGGAAGAGTCTACATATGGCTCTTGTTATTTCAAGAATTTGAGTTTGAGGTGGTAGTTCGACCATTTATCAAGAGTGGGAACAGGAGAAGAGGCAACAGGTATCAACAACAACCTCCCAGACACACAGTGATTCCAAGTCAAGTCGGCCCCGAAAGAACTGGCTAAAATAGTACAATTCTTACAAGGGAAGGCTCCAGAGGATCTCCCAGAAAGAAAAATAAAGGTACTAACAATGAAAGTTGTCTCGTTTACACTTATGAAAGGATATTTGTACAAAATTGGATCAGACAATGTATTGAGAAGATGTGCATTGAAACATGAAAGACACCATAAGTGAAGAAGCACACTCCAATCCAGCAGGAGGACACTTTCACGCAAATACAATCGCAAGGAAAATCCTACAAGCAGGTCTTTGGTGGCCCAAACTGCACAAAGACTATCAAGCCAAAGTTAGTAAATGTGAGAAGTGTCAAAGGATGGGTCGACCTCTATTGAAAGACGAGATGCCACTAAACTCAGTGAATACCTACCTACCTTTCGAAATCCAGGCCATCGACTTTATGGGACCTTTTCTGAAAAAAGCAAAACAAACAAGAGCCTGATATATTATCATTGTGGTCAAATATTTAACCAAATGGGTGGAAGCAAAGTCGATCGACACATGCACGAAGGATGTTGCAACAAAATTTGTATATGAAAACATTATTACTAGATTTGGGTGCCCTATCACACTTATAAGCGATCAAGGCACACATTTTGTTAATGGTACTATAAAAATATTGATGGAAGAGTTCCTAATCGACCATAGAAAAACATCATTGTATCACCCCCAAGCAAATGAGGCACTCGAATCCTTTAACAAGACTTTGCCCAAGGTGCTTACAAAAGTTTGTGGTGTCGACAAAGACAATTTGGACAATAAAGTACCAACTATTTTATGGGCATATCGCACTACATATAAGCAGTCGACTAGACAAACTCGTCTATGGGCAAGAGGTTGTAGTTCCCCTGCACTTCAAGATGAACGCAGAAGGGGTAGCTTCGATACTTCAGTACAATTTAAACGAAGCAAAGAAAGAAAGGCTACATCAACTAAGCAAGATTAAAGAACAACACATAACTGCACTTCATCACCAAGAAGTGCAGAAGCTGCAACAAAAAGCATGGCATCTCAAGAAGAAAGAGATTAAAATTGATGACTTAGTGCTTCTTTACGATAGTAAACTCGAAGGAAAGTCGAGGAAGCTAGAAACCGCACGGTTAGGTCCATACATAATCAAAGACATCAGACCAACTAGAGTTGTACAACTAAGTACCCTCCATGGAAAGCTTCTAGATACGGTAGTCAACAGTGCTTGGCTTAAGAAGCACTACCCTCTAAAAAAAAAGGGAGTCCACAGGTGAAAACCCCCTTGAGGGCACCAATGGGTTGGGATATGCCTAATAACCACCTAGTGGCAGTCAGATCCTTAGAAAAAAAGAGAAAAATTTGAAGAGTGAAAACCCTTAGGGGTGCTATTAGACAGAAGCTTACTTGAAAACCAGCTAGTCTAGCAAGTAGACTCTAGAATAATTTAAAAAAACTCTCAATAAGACAATTGGCTAGGGAGAAATTAAGTAAAAACCATCTTAGGATGGTGATTTATTCGACAACCCTTAACCGACCAAGACTAGTAATAAGCAGAACTCTCCCCAAATCATGGTAGCCGATTGGGATCAAGTGAAGAAAGTGAATGGAAAATTTAAAGGAAACAATTGACAAGAGAAGTTTGGAGAAGGAATGCATCCAGATCAATTAACGGTCCCAGGAAAACGACGACGTCGTAGGGATGAATGGAGACTGCAGACCTCAAATTCCATAAAAATTTCAAAGGAAGAAGCAATGGAAGAAGAAAGTGATCAACGTAGGGAGAAAGTCAACCAAGAACAACAAACCTAACGAGGAAAAAGTTGAAAGGGGGAAAAAGAGACCACTTGCGACGCACTTAATGCGCTTCATTAATATAGAAAGCCATCGAAATGATACCCACATGCTCAACCAACCTGGACACGAACCCAAATCCATTATGAATACATCATGCAATGCACCACAAATCACATTGCAAAGTTGCTCATCAAATTCACCTAAGTCTAATAAGTCGCAAGTGCTTGAAAACCCTAACACGGAGTCTAGAAACCCCTCCCTATCGAGAAATTCAGTGGTAGATCTAGCAAACGAACACGTCAACAAAATGCCACCAAACATGAGGGGACGAGTTCAGTGAAAGTAGCAGTTGATCCAGCCCCACACCAAGAAGAGGTTTGATAGGCAGAATGCATGAGAGCTCAAAGTCAGAATGAATAACATCTAACAAGCGCAAATGGAGGAATTCCATTGGGAGAAACACTAGACAAACTTTACCAAATGGGGCATAGTCCGCAAAAAATGGAAAAAGGAAACCCTGATGCATTCAAGTCGTATATGAGCGCACCCCAGGTCGTGGGATTCAATAGATGGAAGGAAGAAGCTGCAAAATTTATAATCAGTGGATATTTCGATGGTCAGTTATGGCTTGAGCAACCAATTGCAATACCACCCGGATTAATTCAAAAAATCACTAGTTTTCCCAGCAAAGGAGACCCGGTTCCAAAAACGACAGATCCGACAACCTGGATCCAAAAGTGCATAGGAAGCAGAATGGCAAAGAACTCCAAGGGTTCAGTCATTAGCCAAGTGATCGATCAATATGTTAAATGGGTGTGTATATAGTCTCTTTATGCTTGACTTCTTCAGATCGAGCATCTGACATCAACCTGAACATGCTAGAAGTCATGGGTCAAATAGTCGATCAAGGTAAGGTCTTTAACTAGGTTAACCATGTTGCCAAAATTTTGAGGACAATTTATCAAGAATGCCAGGAGTCGAGCAAGGCTATCAAGTATCCATCGCTATTAATTTGGGTCGACATGAGTTAAGTCTATCGAGTCAGTGAGACCACCTTCACTAGGTCAACAACACCATCAAAGTTTAATTTCCAATGCTTGCATCTTACAGGAAACGCACAACTAAGGGATTAACACCTCAGTATATGTTCCAAGAATGGGTCAAAACGTTGAAGAATGCATGTCATCGATCTAGGGTCATGCAAAACATTAGAAGGTCCTTACCCCCATCAGTCCACATAAATTGGGACTCGACTTCATGAAAGTCTAGAGCGCACATGGAGCAATGGCAAAGCCCAAATAGCTCGAATATCAGATGACGATCAAACAGATTTTTGTTGAAGTATCACAACGATCGAATACACTCACACCGTTTCCACCTCTCGCTTTAGCCACCATCACTGACATAATCACGCCCTTGAAGAATGGAGAAGTTGATGAGGAACAAGA
Organism: Picea sitchensis; assembly: GCA_010110895.2. Classification (NCBI taxonomy): domain Eukaryota; kingdom Viridiplantae; phylum Streptophyta; class Pinopsida; order Pinales; family Pinaceae; genus Picea; species Picea sitchensis. The sequence continues at coordinate 191,495 of SNQJ01S0005558.1, read as the reverse complement.
AGTAATGGCCTATACTATACCTTTTGTAGTACAAGCATATTCAACATCAAAATCCCCTAAGAAGAAATCGACTAGGAGAAAGCAGGTTACATAAACAAAAAGTCGGTTGACTCGCCTCGCCAATCGATAGAGAACAACTTGCAATCACTTATCCAAGGCATCGAAGAGATTCACTTCGAAGAACCCATAATTAAGAAGAAATTAGAGAAAGTCACATAGCAGGTACTCACAACAAATATGGATCGATGAAGAAAAGCTACAAGGGAGCAAGCAAAGAAAAGAAAACAGGTAGTGGAGTTGAGTGTCAGTCCCCAATACATTGAAGCAATGGAACAGGCCAAGAAAATCATTATTGAAGCACTAAGGAACAACATCACAGTCAAGAGACAAACACAAATACAATTGGATAGGATGTAGCAGTAGCAAGCAGAAAAATCAAATAAGGCAATCGAAGTTGTTGCCAGTGCATCTAAGAAGGAGACAAAACAAAGTAAATTCAAGATCAAAATACCACGACCGCCTCAGTGCACGATCGATCTAACCAAGGAGCCATCGAATGCATTTCCCATCCCCATTGTGCAAGAAACCCAAAGCAATTGACTGTCCCACAACAATCGACCACACATTCTCAATCGACCCAACCACCACAGTCGAATGAATAGCCAACACAACAACAAATGGAACCGACTAAGCACCAACACAACACAAAATGGCAGCAAACCCAAGAACAAACTAAACAACAGGATCAAGAAGCAAACCAACCAGTCGATGAACAGTTGTCTTCCACCCCACCGACAAACAATCCACCAACTCAAGACACTCCATCAAAATCATCTTCACAACATGCTCGCATAGCAACAACAACATCGACAACACCTCAAATGCACAAACAAGCACCAAAAGCACCAAAGGTTTATATGGCCTTTCAACCACAAGGAGACCCCAACACCACTTCAAAGGTAATCTTTGATCCAACAAACGTTACTGATGGCGAGATGGTGGAATTATATCATGAAGTGACCAAAGAAAACATTATGAGGTAGAGAGAGTTTCTCAAAGGTACACAGATACAAGTCAAAAAGGACAAGGAACAACAAGTATGCAAAATTGTAAAAGAACAATCCAAGACAAGTTGGGCATCAATACTGAAGAACCATCTATCGACTGACTAAACTGCATGAAGCACTTGATTTGTAATTTGGTCGACCAACAACAGCAACTGGAACAGGAAACAAAAGACTGAAGGTCGACCAGACGAGAACAATCTTACAGAAAGAATGAAAAAAAATTGAAGCACTCAAGGTAGACCTGGAAGGAACAAGTGCACATGCTCCCGATATGAACATAGTGCTCAATAACTGGCCAATGTATTTTGCTACCACATGTAGTCAATTGTAGTCAATACCTGCGAGCTTGTGATGCTTTGACCAGGCATATTCAACAAGAAAAAAAAGCAAAGGCTAAATTGTTGGCCTAGGAACATCGATGGTTTCAAGACAGCGGAAATGCAAAAAATAGAAGCCAGCACTACATCAAAATATATTGCAAAAACATTCAAACAAGTCCTACACATGCAAGAGAAGCACAACCCAAACTTGCAATCAGTACCGAATGACCTCATTCCTAAAAAGTTGGACTACCTGGCTCAAATGTAAACATTAAGTTTAAAAGAAAAACGAGCATTCAAATAATGACAGGATTTTGAGAGTCAACTACAACAAATAGCACTACACATTCACCAACTCTGCACCAATCCTCTAAAATCCACTCATGTTCTCGAACAGCGTATACCAACTACTTCACCTTGGCTAAGTTTTTCTTTCTTCAATCCAAGTACATCAGTAACACAACCTGTTATCCCTGAAGTATGTGCAGCGACTTCATCAACACAAGCAAAAGATCTCGACTAATTTGAGAAACTTAGAGCTAAACGCGAAGCTAAAGCGCACCTTGACGAAGCATCAATTGATCAGCACAAGCCACCACTAGAATCAGCTCCTGAAGCACAAGCACAATCAATGCCGACAAATTCAGCCCCAACAACAACGGCAATACCACCAAGTACTCACTCTGCATAACCTTGAACACGTCGTTTTTGTAAATTTTGGCACTTCAAAATTTTTGTGATTTTCCAATCTCTCTCTTCTCCAGGCCGAAGAAGGATTTGAGGATGGGGGAGATGTTGGAGGGCCTAGCCGACTAGTCAACTAGGTCGAGTAATTGAGTATTGTAAATTGATAGTCCGGAGAGAAGTCGACTATGTAGCTGAGTCGGTTGACCAACCAAGGTAGTTAAGAACAATTGTAACTACTTGCCCACTGAATCAATGTATAAATAGATGTGATCATGGATGTAACAAATGAGGAAAGTAGTTCTTGATCCGATATAATAAACGACTACGTATTGTTGGTTCCACTACTACTTTTCTCCTCTTATATCCTTCTATGTATGCATGCTTGTATATTACTGTATATTCCTTTATGTATATTATGTTGCATGTGTGCCCTACTGGTAACTTCCTTATGTAATCCCTTAGATTACCAAAAGCCTCATCTTTGAATACAGTTTTTGAACTAATAACTCTAAAGTGGTCATGGTGAATCGGCCAATTCTATCATCATAGATGGGGAAGAGGCTAGGTTGGGCAATGGGGTTAGAAGGCTCTAGGGCAGCCAAAGAGTCTTCATTGGCCCTTCTTTCCTTTTCTTCTCTAGCTAGATCAAAGGGGTTAATTGAATCCAAGTGATGGACATATCAAGCCGAGAGGACAAAGGGCTAAATGTTTGTGAGGATCTAGCACTAGGTGTGCTAAGAACCCCTCTTGGAACAGTTGGGGAAAGCATATTGAAATACTTGGAGGGAGAGCGAGAGGATTCGTTGGTGTGTGAGGAGACCCTAACTACTTTTGGCATGTTTGACTCTATAGAGATCTTCTCAACTTCTCCTTCTCTTGCAGCTCCCAACTCCTTAACGTTGGCACTCTTTGTTTTTGCATCCTTTCCCTTATGTCCATTTTCCCTCTTTCTTTTCTTAATTTCTTCATCCTCGATTTCCTTCCTTTGTTCTTCTTCACACTTTTTCTTTTCTTCTTCAGCCTCTCCTTTTCTTTTTACACCTTCCTCCCTTTGGTTTTCCTCTACAACTTTCAATGCAAATTCCTCTATTGCTTTAATTATTGTTTCCTCATCCTTTTCTATGCTCTACTTCCTCTATTGCTTTGTTTGCAATCTTTTCAATTGCTTTATTTGTTGCTTCCTTGGCCTTCTTTTTCTACTCTACTTCCTCTATTGCTTTCTTTGCAATCTCTTCGGTTGCTTTATTTGCTACCTCTTCTTCTGATTTATTTTCTCTTTTGATTGCCTTTGGGCCTCCTGGTCTGCATTTTTCTTTTTGTTCCTCCTTCGCCCTAAATGAAGATAGGTTGCCAGTATCCTAGGGCATTGATTCTTGTTGCCCTTATTAAGCATCTTCTTCCTGGTGGAGTTGGCATGGCTTAAAGAGACCAAGGACAGGTGTCTTTTTGCTCAATGTTATCAAATTTTTCCTGCCCCTCTAATGTTTGGGTAAAGGTTGATTTGAGATCTCCCTTTTCAGTCATTGGGGCATCAGTGTATCTCCCAATCCTCAACCCTTGGGCCTTTCTTCAATAGTGGGCACTTCAAATGTGCCTTGTTCATTTCTGCCTAATCCTCCTTTCCCTTTGAATCCCATATTATGGAGCATTGAATGAACCCTTGAGCATATGAGTTTTTGCTTGAGTCGCTAACCCTTGTAGTGCCTACTCTCATTCCTTTGTTTGAGCCAACCATGTCCTTGGGATATCATCCTCATCTTCATCTTCATCTTTGTCGTGTACTTCATCATAAATCTTAAAAATTTGTTCATCTTGAGGGATTTGGCATAAGGGGCTTCTTTGCTCCAAGGTATAACCTCATTCTCCAGCAAGAACCCATCTTATGCTTTTTGAATTTATCCTCAATACCTCTTTCCTTCTTTCCTTATTCAGGACCATAAACTTTATATCAACTTTTGTAATTGCAGCACCCTCGGGCCTATAAAATGTTAAGTAAGGTGGCACATCTGATCTTTCTAGTTGAGAGGGAGGAAAGGCTTTTGACATTGCCTTGAAGGGTTTGCCTCGACATCTATAATTGCTTCACTTCCATCCAAGAGTGTATGTTGGCCAATTTCTCTTATGATAGTCTACTTTCAATGGCATTTCACTCAAGCTTCTTATTTCCTTTTGTTACCACTATCATGAAGAAAGGGTCGTACTTCCATGGTTTGTCCAAAGGAAACTTCATTTCTTCAAGGATTTGAGTTGCTTCCTCGCCACCTTTGCTATTTGAAAAAGCATAAACCCGCATAACAATGGAATATGTGATGCAGCATTTCTTCTTGGATTTTAAGAAACAAGCTTCATTAATTTGGACCAACTACTTGACATACTCCAACACAAAAATCCTTGGGTGGAGGAGCATGGGGAGTCTACAAGGGGCCAATTACAACCCATACATCCTGATCACAGTGAAATCATCCCCCAAGAACCATGCCTACTTCAAATTTCAATACCCATCAATAGGTAGGGCTCGATTTCTTCAAGCATTCTCTTCGGTTCCTTCCCTGTTATAATTGCAAACATTATATACATGAATTTGACGATATAGTTGAATAGGGAAGAGCTATCATCATCCTTCCTGACCCAGAGTATCCAATCAATACACCTCAATGATTTACAATCCTCAAATTGCTACAACCCTAGGTGGGCCAATGAGACACTTTGGTAAATATGAAGAGGTTGTTGGACATAGTTGTATGATATTGTCATTGATGTCAAATAGGGAGCAGAAGAATATTAACCCGAAGCTTAGAAGGGAGAACACACTGCAGAAACGTTGTCGGGATTGAAATCCCCACGGTAAAACTCCAAAAGAATCGAGGAATCCTATCCGCTAATGTTGTTTTCGAGACAAATTCCGACCGTCGGATCATAGAGGAAACTTGCGTAAAGAAGAGGAGAATCGTGGTCGTCTGTTGAAGATTTGAGAATGATTTAGATCATGGGATCTAGACTAAATCTAGACCGTCAGATCGACTACTAAGAGTCATGGACCGTCGATCGTGGAAATGACATACACATGGTCAGCTCGACATTGACCACTTCGGATAATATCAACCGAAGGAAATTTGCATGAAGGAATTTTAGCCGAAGCCGAAGTTCCGAAGTAAAAGTAAGTCGTCGGATCTAAGGAGCACTTCGAGATCAATGATAGCCATCAGATCAGGGTTGCGTAGCAGGAGTCAACTCTGACGTTGACCACTCCGACAAAAATAAGCCAAGAACAGGTAAGATTACCCGAAGGCCGAAGTGAATAAGGACCATCAGATCTGGACAATGCATGATGACCGATGGATCAAGATAGGCGAGTCAAATTGTGGTCAACTTCGGCGCTGACCACTTCAGCGAAAAAGGGTTTAGAACATGTAATTTCACCCAAAGGCCGGAGCTCCAAAGTCACGAAGCGAGGACACGTGGTGCATTCAGATGGTGACAAGTGTCAAGGTCCAGTTGACATTTTAGGTATACGTAAGTCACAAATCTAAGTGACACGTCGCAGCCACTCGACCAGTGCCACATCAGCAGTGATATTAGCAAGCTACGTCACTTCGAGTGCATGTCCTTCGGGAAAACCATTTTCTACCACCAACAACTGCTCGAAGAGCTGAAGGCCGAAGTCATTCTCGACCGTTGATCAAGCGCGGGTAAAGGACGAGGACAGGAGCCATTCACAATCGTCGATCTTAGATACAAATCAACGAGTATAAGCTATTTCGGAAGTCAACCAAAGCGGTTTGGAAAACCGCCCTTCCAAGCTCCGAAATGATGTGTGTATGACACATGGACAGGCGGGTTATGGTTCAGAGGTTGGAAGAAGATTTATCCCTCGCGCAAGTTTAACTCCGAAATAATCCTGGCCGTCCATCTCAACGTTTGATTAAGTCATAGTCGTTGGATTAAGCCAATGGAAGGATAGTGTAAGGATTGAAGCTAGACCGTTGATTTGGTTCCGGGAATCATGCTAACCATCGGATCAACCATTGTGAGAGGTAACCACTTCGGGAAGTTCAAACTTCGGAAGATTAGATGCTTGTAAAGGAGAAATCACCCGAAGACCGGAGTCCAGAGGACTAGGTTTCATCCCACGGTCATGAGTTACGAACACATAAGCTATGAGGAACTAAGAACATCGCTTAAATTAATAAGCCCATGGTCCTAGCTCCTGGACTTGTGAAGGTTATTAGAACAGGCAAGTGTTGATAAGCACTCCAGCGATATTTGCTCCGAAGGAGTTGGAAAACTGCAAAAGCCGGAGTTCCGAAACTCCGAAATCTCGAAGTAAACAAGAATTGTCCGCTCAATTGCAGATTAAGTCGTGATCGTCCGATCTACTTCAGCGAAATGCACTCCAGGGGATTGAATGACTGCAAAGGCTGGAAGCACCGAAGGACGAAGTTCCGAAATAAAAGACAGTCGTCCATCTCAACGTCCAAATTAAAACCTGACCATTGATCTTGATAAATGATTAAACACATGTTTTGAGTAGCGCTTAGCCACCGCCTGTGGTCATACGGAATAGAGGTCCTGAAGTGTTTCTGTGCAAAATTCAACACACAGAGTAAGAATTTTATCTCGGTCTAAAAGGAACGTTGAACCAGATAGGACCTGGACTTTTTCTTGATTTATCTTAAGTAATCCAATACAAGCAATACATTAGAAAGCTAATCAAAAAGCTTAGATTCGATCAATTTAAATTTAGAAAGAAATAAAGAGGCATGGAATCGAGTTAAAGGAATCAATCCATACTTGTGATCGATTTATGGAAATCCCTCTCATTAAATTGAAAAGCTTTCATGATAATGTATGAATAACAATAAAGGAAAGACAAATGTTATTGGTGTTAATTTAAATGGAGAGGTGCAATGGTTCAACCAAAGAGACACAATGCTTCATAGCTCACACCAGTTGGAAGACTATATAAGCAAGAAAGAACGATGAAGAAGAGGTGTCTATGTAGTCAAGATCAGAAGATCAAAACAAAAACAGAGTCCAGGAAGAGGAACTGATGATACTAACGCAGTGAGGGTGGAAGGGAGGAGCAAGGAAGGATTCATATCCTTTACTAGACAAGGGAGTTGGTGCTTCCTAGGGTTGGTTCCCTAAAGACAAGGGAGTTGGTGCTTGCTAGGGTTGGTGCCCTAACAACAAGGGAGTCGGTGCTTCCTAGGGTTGGTGCCCTAAAAACAAGGGAGTTGGTGCTTCCTAGGGTTGGTGCCCAAAAGAAGGGGATTTGTGTCTCCTAGAGATGGTGCTCTAAAAAGGATCGGTATCCTTCACTATTCTTTATAAAACCTTGTAATTCATGTTAATTATATTTATATAATTGATTTTAAATACAAGTTCATTGTTGATCTATTATGGTAATTAATAAAATATCAAAGTAATTGCTAATTGTTGAAAAAGGGTAATACTAATTCACCCCCACCTCTCAGTATTTCCAACAAAGGTAGACCAAGTAGGAGGGATAACGGATAAGTTTATCGGTCTTAAAATTCATCAATTGCTCCCTCGTATTTTTGGCAATGGCTTCAACATATCTTAACAAAGAAACTTGGCAGCCATCAAAAATATCAAAGAGGGCAAGCATGGCTTCATCCATAGTGGAAAATGCTTGGTTCTATATGGGGCTAAATGGTCCAATGTAAAGCCCTAACTATGCAATGGTTTCAGAAGTATGTCTTTCCTTTCGTCATTAAATAGGGCAAGGTATCTATATATGGACCTCGAGTGAAAGCAGTGTTGAACTGAGTGAGGTGTCTCGCATGGTGGGTATGGACTTAGCAATGCCAGCAAAAATCTCATATTTGCCATCTAAGGACATGACACAAGAGATGGAGAGATTGTAGTTCTCAACGCATAGCTCGACAAATTCAGGGAACAAATATGTCTCGGGAACTATGTGCTAAGCTAGGCCAAAGTTCCAATAGGGGGTTTTCTCTTGTCCCTACAGGAACGATCGTAGCAAGCCTCTATCAATTTTCGAGGAGATGCATACTAAAGAGTAAGGGAAGCCACTCTAACGAGATTATCCATGAAAGGGGGAAGATTAGAAAATGAAACATCTCTCATGTCCAAACGATGACTCAAGGATTGAAAGGATGACTCTTCAAAAATTTCTTATCTTTGGTCATGGTGGAAACTATTACCAAAAGGGAAATGTATTGAGTTTGAGCAAATGAAGGACTCACCCAATGAAAACAATAATGCACATTTGCGGCAACAAAAATTGGTTTCGGTGGTGGTGGAATCGTCAAGTTCAATCAATGGGATCACGAGCAATGGTGAGTTGTAGTTTTTTCTTCATTGGGTTTCTTTTCCTTCAATATTCACAGAAGTAATGAAGGGAAGCCTACACTTTAGTTTTTGTGGCAAAAATTGCTCGATCATACAAGCATTCATTCCTTGGATCTATGGATTAAATGGAGATCTTATACAAAAAGCCACCATAGCCAAGTGGTTCTAGACACATGGTAGGCCCTTACTAATTAGGGAGATTCATTAATGGGATTGTTAAGGTGAGCTTTTGCTATGATTGGTGCTTTGTAATCTTGGTGGTGCCGCAATTTCTTACAATAGCGAGGGGACCCCAACCAATTATCTCATGATCGTCGATCTAATCCAGCGGGGCAAATACAATCATTCACAACGTTTTGGCTTCTTTGGGCCCCCAACAGATATGGTTCCCATGAGAGGATGTGGACCGTCGATCTATTCTCGTGGGACGAATGCTAGTCGTTCATGGTATGTAGTGCTTCCAAGCCCCTCCTTCCCTTGACTTCCCGTGAGCCATCTTCAACCATCAATCCACTTTGATAGGATGAACCTCCACCATTCGCGGCACCTTACATTCATAAGCCCCTCATTTCATTATCTCCCCGAGAGGAAGTATGAACCATTGATCTCCTCCAATAGGATGAACCTTTGTCGTTTGTGTCAATCTGCACTTTCAAGGCCCCAACATTTCACCCCCCTACAAACAAATAAGGGCCATCAATTTGACTCTCGCCGGGATATTCTCTGCCATTCACAATACTTAGAGAATCTTGAGCAAAGGTTATACAATTCTCTTGATTTCTCAAGGTAATTGTATACAGGGGTTTCCTATGAGAATCTTAGGGGTTTTAGGTAGAACACCATAGAATGTCAAATAGGCTATCAAGCTCAGAGGCTTTCTCAAAGGGACGAAAAGGGAAAATTTAGAGTAGTTTGGATAAGGGGGAAAGAATGCAAGCCTACCACCAAGTAGAAGAAAAGGATTTATCTAAGAGATTCATGGTCAAGCCTAGGGATCAAAAATTTTGGTTGGGTTGGGGTGTACCATGGGGGCAACAAGAACTAAAGCTAAGGCTTCAGGATTTGTTTAAAATCATTGATCTTGGTCTACTTCATTATTTTCTTCACCTTCAGATCACAAAATCCTCCTTAAGGATCTCCCTTTCACAACCTCTGTGCCTTTCTTCAAGAAGAAATTGATATGCAACACCCTTGGTTTGTAGACTTAAGAACTCTTTATATGGACTCAAGCAAGAACCACATGCCTAGCATGAGAAGATTCAAAATTTCTTTCTCACTTGTGGATTCTCTCATTGTGAAGTTGAACCAGGTCTCTATATTTGTCACCAAGATGAACAAATCCTAATTATTGTGCTATATGTGGAGGATTTGATTATAACCGACAACTCAAGTTCTCACATCAAGGAACTAAAGCTAAGGCTTGAAGATTCGTTTGAAATGGTTGATCTTAGTCTACTTCAATATTTTCTTGACCTTCAAATCACTCAATCCTCTCAAGGATCTCTCTTTTACCACCTCGGTGTGTATTAGATGTGTTGCAATGCTTCACGATGGAGGATTGTAACCCTATTGGCACCCCTCTTGCCTCTAGGATGAAATTTCAAGCCGATTGTCCCTCTCCTTTACTCAACGCTACTATTTATTGACCCCCGGTAGGTAGTGTCCTCTACCTTACTGATAATCAACCAAATATAGCTTTTGTTGTCAACATGTGTACATGGTACATGAAGGAACCTCATGAGAATCATTGGCAAGCAATCAAAGGTATTTTATGTTATATGAGAGGCACTACTCATATGAGCATCCACTATTCAACCAAAGCTTCCTTTCGACTTAAGGAATCTCTAACGTTGACTGGGTTTGTGATCTTGATGGGCGTTGTTCCACTTGCTATTTATTTACTCTTGGTTTTGGACCAATTTCCTAGTGTTCTAAGAAGCAATAATTTATGTCTCTCCTCCACGAAAATCAACTATACTAGTGTTGTCCTCACTGGGAAGTATCTTGCATAGATGAGGATGATTCTTGATCAATTCGATCTTTACCAATAAAACCCCACCCATGTATATTATAATAATCAAGGAAACATTCTACTTATTCGTAATCTTGTGGATCATCAGAAGACTAAACATAATGACATATGGATGCATTACATTCGATATCTCTATTGAATCCATCTTGAATCCATATTTGTACCCTCTGTAGATCAACATGCAAATAGCTTGATCAAAATTTTGTCTAGGCCCCGTTACACCCAGGCTAGGGGTAACTAAGGAGATGATGTCTTGAGGCCCGCAGGCTGAAGACATGGAGTGTCGAGAGCCAGATGAGCAGATAGAGCCCCTCCTCTCACCACACATCACCATTCATCGACAGCAACAGCATCCACCACAACAAGATGGCCCAAAAAGAACAACAAGGCTTGCTTCATGAGGTGAGAAGTTCGGTCTCGTGGTAAGTGTCATTTTAATAATTGAAGCATTTGAACATGTTGCAAAGAGTCATTTCTTGATTATGAAAGCACTTGCTTAGAAATTATACCTTTTGCCTCATTTCACCTTGGTGGTTGACATGGTTTCCTAGTAAGTGGGTCACCCTCGAAAAAAGGGTTGCTACTAGGGGGTCTCCTTGAAGGGTCGTTGTACCATTCCCGCACATACTTAACACTTTCCACACCTCTTCCCTTTCGTTTCCTCATATTTTGGGTTTTCGGGCTTATTGACCCCAAAGAGCTTGTACCTCATTTCAAGGGAAGAAAGGGCTAATGGTCGAGAGGTGTTGTAGCTATCAAAAGATAAAAGACATAACTAATCCTTCCATATGCTCGCCCTAAGGTCCCAAGAGCAATGAAACACTTCTCCATAAAAAATGAAGGACCTTTAAAAAAATGAAAACACACAATTAATAAATGTCCCGCTTGATGGTGGGATGCATTTGCAGTGTCTTTTAATTTCCAGTGCATATGGCACTCAATGTGTTCCTAACTTCAAGTGGCATTGCGGTGCTCTTTGCTTTCCATTGCACATAGCACTCAATGTTTTGGACCATAATAAATTAACGGCAATAAAAGGACTTAGAAAAATGTTGCATTGCAAACAAAGGATGTTGCACACTCTCTACAAAGGCGCATATAAATGAGACAATATGATCCCTTGTATGTCAAGAAACCCCATGCCCAAAAGTCATACCCCCATCCACCTCATACTCATTTACATGACTTAGAGAGGGTCTTCTTGGGAAACACTCCTTGACTTGGGGATTGATCTACCCAATAGGGCACCATGACAACCCTCCCATACTTAAATTTGGCAAATTTTATAAGGTCTTTGAGCATTTGTTTAGTTTGAAAAGGGGGGACTTGATGCACATGTTTGGGTGGTTCCTTTATTAAATGTGGCTTGCTTGGCATGATAAATGTGACTTGTGGACCCTTGGAGGGGGGCGTACTTGTTGTCTTTGCAAGACCTTCCTCAATGAAAGCTATCCATGGAGTAATTGTGCCATTTTGACCTTCATGGGGGATTGAAAACCCCAAGGATGGACGCCATACCCCACAGGATGGGCAGAGGACCCCGAAGCCATTGTATGCAAATGGATAGAGGATGTTTCCTTTAGAGGCACTTTGACAGCTCTAGAGGATGACATAATAGCCCTTTGCACTTGGACGTTGGCCTTTGGAGGCCTAGGACATCACCTCCTAAGCCCTTGACGTCATGTGAAGGTTAGGGTTTTGGGGGGCTTGATGGTTCCGGAGGGATTGTGATGTGGTTTGAAGGAAGGAAATGCATGCCATAACACTATAGAACATGAGAGATTTACACATGGCCTTTGGAGGCCCAACAATTTTCTTCTTGAGGCTCAACGTCTCGTTTCTAAGCCTCACGTCACCCTTCTAGGGCATGACATCACCCTTTTTAGGGGTTTTATCTTATGTAATTTTATTTTTTTTTAAGTTGTAAAGGCAAATAAAGGGGGTCGGCCCTCTTTTAATTTGTTGTTGACCTTTTTATGTAGACAAATTGGTTTAGATGGCCTCGTATAAATAGAGGCCATCTCATTTCATTTTGACATATCATCACATGAGAATTACATTACTCTTGGCTGAAATTTTCACCCTACTTGGGCAATTCGCTATCTCTCGTCTCTTGTGCAACATGGATGGAATGCTTGTCTGTTGGTGGAATAAAGGCTAGTGACTTCTCTTGGATGCTTGTTCTTGGCAATTTGGTGGAATATCTTTGATAAGTAAGGGTTTTGCATGCTATCTCTTGGATTAATTAAGGAATTTCTGCAATTTTGTGTGTTTCTTCTTGATTTCAAGGTTATTTTGTCAAACCCTTGGAGTATAAGGACATACACCCTCCATCAAGGAATTTCTTTATATTGTCATTGAAAAGGCTCAAAGGATTGCTACAAGGAGTTAAAGGGCTTACACCCTTGTAGCAAGACCTTGCTAAGGTTTATCTTCTCTAGGGAGTAAAAAGGCTTACACCCCTAGAAGAGTGCTAAACCCTAACTCATAACAAGAGACTCCATTACTCAATAGATAAGACACTAATCTTTGCATTGGAGATTGAATATTGTTGCATTGGTAAACGTGATTTTAAAGAGATTGAATTGTTCGAGTTTGGAATTAAATTTTACATGCTTTAAGCTATCTTGTGCCCTAGGGGCGTCTTGATATGCCAAGTGATTAAGCTGTTGTAAGTTTGTAACAAGCATTATGCTACAGCCAATAGGGCTGCACCAAACTCACTCTTTCATCGGTCTTTACTCACTTTTCTACCACTGAAAATCATTTGCAAGCTGTGATAACTGATCTATTGTTTAAGAGCTAATGTTTGGGTGGCCTACTCGTTGATTTCAGTGGCTAGAACTTCCTGCTGTAGCAAAAGTTTGCTACAGCCATAAGGCTGTTATAAAACTCTGCTGATAACACTTATTAACAACCCTATCTTGCCATCAAAGTCTTGGTTTAAATATATTAACAACCCTCTCTTGCCATCAAAGTCTTGGTTTAAATATTGGAAGATTGTCTACTAATTGCTAGCTTTATTTTCCAACATCATACACCTGATTTTGATTATTTAATTTGCAGCTGTCATACTCTCTTTACTGCTGATATATATTTCCATGCTGCTGCAACTTTGGGACAGCAAGGTTTCTTTATGATTCCCCACTGGTTTTGAGGATTATATCATCAAATATTGTCTTGTTTTGGTTTGTCTAACATTGTTTTGCAGGTACACAACCTTGGCAACCAATTACTATCTTCAAAGACTCTTCCTCGAGCCTCATTCTCATCCTTGACCTTGACCTATAGGGGTACTCTTCAAGCTCCTTGCTTATCCCATCGCAATCCCCCTAGGGTCACTCGGGAAGCCTTCCTTGTGTTGGACTTGTCTTTTGCTAAAACGAGGGGGATATCTATTGAGGTGACAATGATAGGTATTCCCAGTTGTGTCTCACATTTATGGCCTGGATTGGGCTTTGACCAAACTACAAATTGTGCAATAACAAGCCCATCTTCACTAGCTTGTGACGTTGTATTGGTGTTGGAGATCTACCATCAAATGGGGGAAGTAAATCTTGTGATATAATGATCTCTCCAAAACCGCTGTTCAACTTAAGGGGAGGTGTTAGAGTTATGGGTGTAATCTTCACATGGCCATGACACACTCACATATATCATTATTGTATTTTTAATCATGGCTAAGACATCCTTTGATCATTTATTGTAATACTAGGGAGTGGTTAAGACCAACCTGGTCAAACTTGTACAAGTAGGCTTGTTAACTCCTCTTAGTGGTAGTGCCCTACTTCGGTTGTGTATAAATACACCACAACTCTCATTTGTATATCATCATCTTGTGATCTAGGTGAATTTATTGAACATGAGCTTGAGCAATTTCTCCACCCTCATTCTCAATGTAGAGTTTGAATTAGAGTTAATTTGTCTAAAGGCCACAAGGAATTTGTGTTCATCGAGATTGGTAACCCAACTCACCACCAATGGGTCCATTACATCAATTTCCCAACACCTGCTTTTGTTGTCAAAGCTCGAATCATCGCATTCATAACTGCCCACTTATCACTCAGGCCAACCTAGAGGTGGCTCCACCCATCCAAAACCTCTCCTGCCCCAAAAAGCTCCCCAAGTAATAAATGCAGATGAAGGTGTCTAGACTAAACTTGTTCATAAAAATAAAGGTAATGTCATAGCAAAAGCCCCACCGTAAAGACCCTTGCTCTCAAGGCTCTGATGCCCAAGGCCAAACCATAGTCAAACCTAGTCAACTACTAGCTAAAATAGTTCATAAAGCACACCTTCTAGTGCCAAGAATTAAGGAGGTGGTCGACGAAAAGCGCACTCTACTCCACCCTCAAGAAAGTGAAGCAATTTTTTAAGTCGAGGGCCACCAAAAAGTGGCCACAACAAGAAACTCTAGGTGATTAATAGTTGAACCTATCTCTTGCAACTAATTCCTTCCATGCTCTCCAAGACCTTAAACACACTGAGTCAGAGATGCAAGATGTTGCAAGTTTTTGATGAAAGTGACCTCGTGGAATCTCTAGGGTTTAAATGACCCTAGAAGAAAATATATTGTCTATCAGGTGTTGAAGTCTATGGGTGGGATAAATATTTTGTGTTTGCAAGAAGTCAAAACTGTAGGGCTTTTGCTTCATACCACCCTTTCAATAATTTGGTTGGGAGCTAAGTACTTTTGTTATGATCATTTTGAGGAAAAAGGTGGTGTGGTTATTCTAGTCTCTCCATAGTTTGCTAATGTTGTTGATCAGGGCTCTAACCCATCCTAGTGATTGGCATAGATTTTGCTCAATTTGGACGGCCCACTACTAGCCCTGACAATATTTATGCCTCTAACGACTTAGAAAAGCATGCAACATTTTGGCAATGGATGGTCAATGAGTTCCCTAACGCCCCTTGGCTTTTCTATGGGGATTTCAACATGGTTGAGTGTCATGAAGATAAAGAAGGGGTGTTGCCCGTGAGCCTACCAACAAGGGAAAAAGAAGCCTAGCTAGCACTGAAAGCTTACCATGGGTTGTACGACCCTGCCCAGATTCGACGTCAAGACTCTACCAAGGCTTGGTTCCCCTAGACAAATTCTAGGAAAGGGATAAAACAAATTTACCAGAGACTTGATAGGGGCCCCCTGTCATAGAAAAACTCTTTCTATTTTGACACATCCGAAAGCTAACCAATCCAAGTAGTTGGCATAGTCATTATATTGAACCACAAACCTATCTAGTTTATGCTATCCTAGAGAGCTAAGCACATGTGAATGCCTCAAACCCCTTATATCCTTAATGTTTCCCACCTCCAAATCCTGGATTCTTTGGCATGTATCCATACTGTGGAACTTGATCTGTCGACCACATGGAGATACTAGATGCATAATCTGGTGTGAAGACACCATCTCCAAATCGATCGCTTTTTTGCACATGTATGACAAACAATTGCTCAAATCTGTCACACTCATAATAAGGCAATGTTCAGTGAGTTGGAAGGGCTCATGGAAGAGCAGGCAATGTTCAGTGAATTGGAGGAGCAGGCAATGTTCAGTGAGTTGAAGGGGCCCATAGAGGAGTAGGCAATTTTCAGTGAGTTGGAGGGGCTCGTGGAAGAGTTACAATGGAGCCCTTGTGAAGAAAAAAAGCAAGCTCATGCCCCAAAGGTGCACCATATGCTTTGGGTGGACAATGTCTGTTGAGTAATAGGCACTCAACTGCAAACGCAATTGCACTAGCTCAAAACTGGGTACCAACCTACAAAAGATTTCATTAAGGCTCTAGCCACTAAGAAAGCAAACAAAAATATTTCAGCACTAAAAACCTCCCTAGTTTGAACCTCCAACTAGAAATAAATTGAAAGAGAATTTGTAGAGCACTATAGAATGGTGTTCCAAACCCAAGGCTCTCTACTGAGAGATAGAAAGCCACCCAAAAATGTCTTGCCCCAGTTCAATATTAGCTTATTGAAGAACGAAGGGGAGCTTGTGACCTAGGCCTATCTCTACATGAACTATCTACAATCTCGCATGCAATGGTCGATAACAAGGCCCCTAACCTTGATAGGTTCCCTTGCAAGTTTTACAAATTCACCTAGGAGTTTCTCATGTCGAATTTGTTGCATGTTTATCACGAAGCCCTTTGTGATCTCTGGTTGTGAGAATTAATCTAGGGCTTATCAAATATATTCCCAAGGCAAAGGACACAGAGATATTACCAATTGGAGACCCATCACTCTACTTAACATGACCTATAAAATTATAGCCAAAGCACTAGCCATGTGTATCAATTACATGCTCCTCAAGATCATTCCCCTTGAACAGACAAAATTCAATCAAGGGAGATATATTATGGGCAATTTTATCACAAGCCTAGAAAAGCATGGAGTAGGTCAGGTCGGCCAACCTTGACACCTTGTTTATTAACACTAATTTTCAAAAATCTTTAAGCTCCTTTGTGATCTCTCTCAAGTTGTGGGAATTAATTTAGGTTGTATTTCAAATATATTCTGGCAGTAGTGACATGTAGCTATTTTAATTGAGGGGATCGACATTTATTTTATTATGATTTAGTTTAGAAGTAAGGATTTATAGATATTTAGAAGATCATTCCCTTGAATGCATAAAAATCTAACTGGCGGGGAGATATATTATGGGCACCTTATCATGCTTCCAGAAAAGCATGGAGTAGGTCACAACCTTGGAGCACCTTGCTTCACTAACACTCAATTTTCAAAAATCCTCGCAAATGTGCAGAGTGGCTCTTCATTCTACTGAATGCTTCAAGGTCTAAGATTTACCCATCCCTTTAATAATAGCATTGAAACCCCTATTTGTTGATGCCCAACCCATCTTTTATAGATGCTCCTTCAAGGAGGTTGGGCTTTTCAAATCTATTTGACAAGGGTGCTCCCTAACTCCAGCCCTATATGTATTGGCAACGGAAACTCGGCTATTTACTCAAGTATAAGGTGAATTTGGGTGTAATTTGAGGAATTCCTCTTCCAAAACTAGATGTTGAGTGACTAGTTAATAGCCATTTTGTCAACGACTCTTTCTTAACAATCTTAGAGGACAAGACTTCCTAGGCTCAGACCATGGAGCGTCTAGACACCTTTTATGTAGCCTCGGGATCTGAAATTCAATGGGCTAAAACTTAGTGCTATAAACAAAGACAACGACCTATGCTAACCTAGTTGGCCTCTCAAAATTGGTCATAGATTCAACTAGGCTAAGTCTATAACTTTTTGGGCATACCTTTGGCCTTCTATCTATCTCCGAGGGACCTCTGAGAAGTGGTTGTGCAATAGGTGGTAAAGAAGATAGATAAATGGATCGTTGAGCCCTTAATTTTGGCAATCCGATTCAAGATCTACAAAAACCTTGGTAGTGATACTTATAAGTTATATACTACTCTTCTTGTTGGGTCCCCTCTAAAGAAACATATTCGCACATAGAAAAATCCCTCAAGACTTTTTATGGCCAAAGTTGAAAAAGGGAAAGGGTTTAACAGAGTTAATTGGGAACTTTGTTGTACCCCAAGAAATTTTGGAAGTTTTGGAGCCCTAGGTATTATTCAATACCAGGATTCAAGTCCAAGCGTTGTGTGCAAAGTGGGTGGTTCGAGTTGTGGAAGGAAAGGAGACCTAGAAATACATCTGAGCCATCAAATTCCATAGGGTTTGTCGCTTGGGAAACGAGCATTGAAAACGAATATCTCTACAAAACACTTCTACTCACTCATGTCAAAAGATTTTGTACCTTCGTTGTTCAAAGCATCGTGAAGACCTGGGAAGCCATAAAGCCCTTCCTTTCTTGGAAGGAAGCGTCTCTTCGGTTTGGCCTGTTATTTAGTGATCATTATCTTTGATGGTCACCTCTAGTTCTCTTTTAGGGGACAACCATTTGTTGAATCCTCTTGGATTTCAACCATAGGCCTCTTCCCTTGTGGCATTCTATTTGCTAATGATCTTTTGGACAACCCCTCCGGATCTTCGCTACTCTAGGTCGAGGTTAAAAGGAAATTTGCGTTGGCTAATGCTAATACATTCACCTTTAATCGCATCCAAAGGCTCATTCCCAAAAGTCTAGTATTAAAGCTTTCCCTCCCAATGCTCCAAGGCTAGTCATGCAACTAGCATTAGGGAAAAGCCATGCAGCCTTTTACCAAATACAAGCTAGCCATGGGGATGCAAATGGCTCTAATTCAAGCCCACCCTTGAACATCAATTAAAAAAGCTCTAGAGATTGAAGTCCAAACTGAAAAGTTGGTTATTTCTACTTCGTAGTATTTGGAAACCAATGTTGGAACCCAAAAAAGAATTTTAAGCCTAGTGTCTAGCTATGGGAGGACTCCCACTAAATAAGAGACTAATTTTCCTAGGTGTGTCCAACCCACA
Organism: Picea sitchensis; assembly: GCA_010110895.2. NCBI lineage: Eukaryota > Viridiplantae > Streptophyta > Pinopsida > Pinales > Pinaceae > Picea > Picea sitchensis. The sequence goes on along the minus strand of SNQJ01S0005558.1, from coordinate 172,650 downwards.
TTATCCACAATGAGGGAGAGCCAAAACCCTCAAACAACTCTTCTAGTTTTTCCCTCTCGTTGAGCCCACATGAACCTGAGTTGAGTCCCTCTACTAGCAATATTTCCCAATCTCCATCTTATGGTGCACTACCTTGCTTGGCAATCAATTGCCCTAGGCCATTGAATTCTAGTCAACATGGGTGCTTATTAGCTAAGATTCTAAGAACCTCTTTTGGCTTTAAAAGAAGAGAAATGATGTATTTTTTGATGCAACTGTCTCATCATGCATCTTTTTGCGGTAGGACAACACACTGCTATTTATTGGCCTATTAATGTAGATCATACTGCAAACACATAAAGTGTGGCTCAAGATGGAGCATTTACAGCAATTGTTAGAAAACTTGCATGAAGCCCTATGCACCGAGTAGAGTGCTACATGAACTGTGTGGCCCAACTCACCCATTTGGTCCTCATGGCCCACCTGACCTACCAAGGTGGCCTAGTTCTACAAGTCCCATTAGAGTTTCCATCACAATAGGCCCTACCACTGAGGAAGGGAGACAAGTTCGTGAGAGGAGTGAGTGTGGCCCAAGCAACTAGCCCCCTGGCTCACCACACAAAGACAAGTAGTTCTCTACGTTGGCTCTCGCCATATCAAAAGACCCCAAGCCCCTAGAGCCTCATGTCGATGGGTAGGACCCAATTCAACATGTTGATGTCAACCCTCCTATCTCGAGGTGGGGACCTTTCCTGAATGAACACAACTAGACTCCTCCTACAGATGGTGTGGTTAATGTCTAGGATTTATTTATTCAAGCAACTACCCTTTGTCTCTTTTTATGTTTTTTTCGTGGACAATGCGAAGTAGACTCTTTGTGAATGGGTGTTTTGGTCCAGACCAGCCCACGCTTTTTTTACCTTTGGACTTGCCTATGGAGGCTATGGTTGTGGCCCTCTCTTTTTGTATTAAATCTCTGTATATATTGCTCTTATTAATAATTAAAGGAAACCTTATTCCAAAAAAACAAGGAAAAAGGAAAGGTTAAGGAAGGATAATGGCAAAGCAAAAGAAGTAGAAGAGAAGGGAAAATCAAGAACGGTTAGGAATCAGGGTACAGGTTAAAGTGATGACTACGCGATGAGTAGAATAGTGGTGGGTTCTAGCCAAAAACTTTGGTTTTGTCAAAACCAATATGGTGCTTGGTCCAGTGGGAATGTTCAGCGATGGTGTGTTTGGAAGCATGGTTATGATCAATGTCAGCAAAATTTCTTTGAGAGGGGTTTGGATTGACCTCCCTGTTGGCCAATGTATGACTTTCCAAGGGAATAGTGGATCTCATAAACGCCTTGGAGCTTGAGGGGATCAATCTTGTCTTTAATGCAATTAAGAGTGTTTCTAAGGATTTTACAAGGTTTAAAAAATTGTATATGGATGTTCTTCTTTTTAAGGATTTTTTATATCCTGTCAGTAGTACCTCGGATATATCAGAAAGCTTGAGAGCTAGAATATCGAGGGTTCCAAGAAGGAGGCCTAGGAAGGTTAGCTTTATGAAAAGCCTTGTTAATTTGAAAGGAGTAGCCATTGTTCCAAAGAAATCGTCTGAGGTGAGAAATTTCTCGATTAAGATGCTTATGTCAGAGATACAGTGGGCTCTAGAGACTAAGTCTGCCTTTCATATATCTGACCATAAACATCTTAATCATGAAATTTCTCACCTCAGACGATTTCTTCGGAATAATGGCTACTCCTTTCAAATTAACAAGGCTTTCCATAAAGTTAACCTTCCTAGACCTCCTTCCCAGAAGCATTGAGTAAGAAAGATATGCTGAAATTCAAAGGATCAATAGTTGATGAAGCTAAAATAAAGGTATAATTGCAAAATTGAACCTAACCTATCAAGAAGCAAAACAATCGAGTACACTATGGCCAGAAACAACCAATGCAGAGGTAGACAATGAAGAACTACAAAATAAAATATGGTCTTCCAATAAAATAATGTAAATAAAACAGAGAGATTTTTGTTCCTGTCATGATTTTTGCAAATCCAGCAGTTGCAGATAAGGCRTCTAATAAAGATGAAAAAACAAGACTTCCTCCCTAAAGCTATCTATTCACGAAATTGCTTGAAAACAACCAGACATTTGGAGAACAAAGTTAAACCTTGTTGACAAGATTTTTGACTTTTTCCATAAATTAATCATATCCCATGAAAAAGACCACAAATCTGCAACAAATGCTGAGAGATCTGGAAATCTCTCCTTTGTTTTTTAAAGGGGTTGTGCTCCCTTGTAGCTTAAAAACTTAAAGATAATCCAAAAACACTTAAATCTCAGTATGCAGAAAGGAGGGTTGCTAAAAATAAAGAGTGTGCAGAAAGGAGGGTTGCTGAAAATAAAGAGTGTACAGAAAGGAGAAAGATAACAGCAGATCTATGAAGGGTTACCCCAATGGAGAGTGAAAGGAGCAGCTCACAAAAAGATAAGGCAGATCCTGAACACCATCACCACAATTCAATTAAAGTGATAACTCAACCTTAAAGAAGTAATGCTAAAGAATTAGCACAGTAAAATAAACAGACAAACAATACAGATCTGAGAATGCCCAACTCAAGTACACACCCACACACGAAATAACAAGAGACTATGAAATCTTCATTACTCAAGTAAAGTAATGCTCCCTCCAAAGTCTGAAGGAGAACAAAATACAAAGGAATCAGAGAACCAGAACTAGCAAGAGGATTAGAATAAAAAGTGCACACCCAATCCTGCACTCCCACAGAGATCCGAAATCTTTATAAAATATACCTTTGGCGGATGCTTGAGGTACAGGACTCATGGGCAGATCAAAGACAATGTGCATGGTAGGTCTCTATTGGCTTGACATCCGGCAGACCCGAGTTCGTTATCAAATCCAGTGTAATGCAGCAGATGCAAGTTGGGAGATAAGAATTTAATATTTTAAGCGCGACACCCACTCAGAGTATATAGGAATGGAACTAAAGGTTAGACCAGGGATCACCACCCCACTCTTGAACCCAAAACCAATGCCAAGCACACAAGTATCCGGGAATACATAAGATGAGGAAACAATCCACTTAACTAGTCAGATTGGAAAGCAGAGACATCACTAACAGGGACACTCCTTATGGCATCAGCAAAGAAGACTGGCTCCCAACACTTTCAAATGGGTACCCAAAAAATCTATGTAACAAATCTGTATGGAAAATTCAAAACAGGAATAAAAGTTCTGAAATGCAAGAGAATTCTATCAGTTTTTCCAGTGAACCCTCGTGAGTATGTGCAATAAGGAGACATTATAGGCATAAGCATCTACAATATATAAATTTGCAATTTGAAGTTACTGCAGACAGAATTGGGTATATGATGTGGTCCAATGCATGTTAACTGGCATCTCATGAATAGAGAGGAGGAAGTCCAGGCATTTACTATTAATTTGCTGCAAAAACAGAAAACAGGATTATATATAAAATTCGTCATTGAGAAACCAAAAACTTGTGGAATGTTTATGTATTATACTACATTTTTGGTCTAAAACATGTTTTCAAATATTTCTCATTGTAACAGGTAAACATTAAAGTTTTATACAATCTGGGAAATTCAACTTCAAATCCATTTGATGCCTGAAATTTTTTCTTGTAAAATATGTCTTGTGGTAGCCTTGGGAAAAAGGCAGATCCTAAAAGCAAGGCCCTTGAGAATTTATTAAAAATAAGTAATCAAGTACAGGTAGAACAATGGAACAGAAACGAGAACATTACAAACTTGCAAAAAAAATGGAAGAACAAAACCAAGCACTAATAGAATCTAGTAACCAGAAAAAGTACACAATAACTCTGAAATTAAGATCATACACAATACTTTCCTCTCTTGAATAGATATTTTCTAATTTCTTATCTATCGTGTTTCTGTTTGTTCATACTTGATAAAATAAGGAAAACAAAAAATAAAGAATCAAGCCAACCTGGTCTGCAACAACCTCCACAAGCTCCAACTCATGAACATGCCATCTGCGAGCACTGTCTGAGGGCAGCATAAGGACCATAAGTGCATACCGTCTCTTTGAGGGTTCCGGCCAATCATTAATATGGAAATTTGAGAGATGCAGAAGGGGCACACGAACTGCAACCACATCTCCAATCATGTACTTGCCTGTCCGTGGTCGAATCATTGCTACTGGACTGTTTGGAGAAATCACCACCGCTCGATTGGTACTGAATACTTGGTTGATGCTAGGATGTTGAATAGGTACGGTAAATGTCATAGGATTTTGCTGTCGAAGAGTGTGAGATAGCTGAAGCTCCAAACCAGTTCGAGTTGGCATCCATAAAGCACATTCCTCCAAAGCTAAAGTTCTCCCCAGTTCGACAAGAGTAGTGTTCAAAATTGTATGCCTGTCCAAGGTACTTCTGATTTCATGAGTCAGCATCCTCACATGCCTTCCAGTTTCTTCCTGTGTTCGTATTATACCCATCTCCCTATCAAGCTCTGCTGCCTTGTTTTTCAAAAACAGTTCACGGGTCTTTACACTCAACAAATCCGGTATGATATGTACAAGCATGAGAGCCGTTGCACAGGATACAACAGCAGTCAATATTTTAGATATAGTCATAACCATTGCAACCGCTTTTGAGTGCACATGAAAAGTCCATAGGTTTATCATGTGTGTTGCTCCACAAAGCACAATAAATGCACCAAATTGCACTAACACCCATCGGTAAGGAAAAACTGCTGACTTTTTCACAAAATAGATGAGTTCAAGCGGAATAGAAAAATATGCAAGTGCAATAAAGAAGTCCGATATGTATTGATATTTTGTTAGCAGATCATCTGCTGACCAAGGCGGATCTATGCAGTTACACGACTCCATCTTGATGAGATTTTAGTGATCAGTTACTCTTGCTTCCACATTCCTGTAACACAGCAGAGCAAAGAAAGCAATATTTTCTCTTAAACACGGAGAAGAAACTATTTCTAATAGATATATAAGATAACACAAGATAAGATAAGTTTATTAATGTCCAACAAATGACCAAAGGTAGGTCAACAGGACTGCTCAGTACATAAGTGACAATACAAAGTGGGAGTGCAAAAGCAAGGATCAGACGATGTAAGGGGGGCACACTATGAGCCTGTCTCTGAGATCAAGGAAGTGCTCTACATAAAAGGCCATCTTGGGTCTCAAACTCCCAAGATGGACGATCCAAGGGACCTATATATCAGTGTTGCAAACATCGGCATAAGCAAAATATCGCCGAGGGTCTGAAAACGAAAATATCGGCAACATTGGGGAAAATATCGGAAAATATCACCGACCCTGATTTTGAAGATAATATCGCCAACATCGGGATATTATCGAGATGTTGGTAACACTGCTATATATTACTGCCTATAAATATCCTCCTTGATAATCCCATTCATCTCCTGCTGAGTAGGCAAGAGGTGACCAGGAGCATCCAAAGAGTACTTCAATTAGGGAAGGCAGTCTATTAATATCCTGGCTAACTAAAGGAAACAAGAAACCTCTGAATATCAACACCATGCTCTCCTGGAAGGGGGGGCAAATTGGGCTATGGCCTCTAAAGATTGGTAGGCAAGATATGGGTACCGGTCTCTGCCTATCACCAAGTTGTAAAATCTCTAGAGGCCATGCAGCAGCTCTACCAGTCTGAAGACAGCCTCGATCCAGATAGGGTGTGCCGCAAACTTTGCCTGGATGATGTGCTAGGGGACCAACCTCTTGCATTTGATGATGCAACGGAATAAGAGGCTCTGAACTCTCTCCGTACGGGCCCCAATCTGACTCAAGCAAGCTCGACCCCCATACCTCTGAACCGTACGAAACTGTGGATCTAATGATGGAGCCCACGAGGTCCAATTTGGACGAGATGTCCTGAAAATGGTGTTGGAAACATTGTCTTCTATAAGAGCAAGGGACCCGTACCCCTTATTCACTTGGGGTTGAGGAGCTTCCCCCAACCCGAATCTAGCCCCTGAAAACTGAACCCCCAAATATGTGTATATGCCAGTAACCTCAACTTTCACCCCTCTAAAGTAAAAGTGGAAACCTGAAAGGGACTTCTTAGAAGTGAGAAAAATTGAAGATCATCGCCTTGGTTTTCCCAAGGTTGACCATCAAATGATGCCAATGAGGAGAAAAACTTAAGAAGCACCATACTGAAAGGAGTTATTTGAAACATATATCAGTTTGTGTATTGCATTAGCTTAGGCAGCTATGGGCAATGTTAAGATTATAGCTTGAGGCTTGGATCAAAAGCCAAGAGAAAAGTTTACTGAAAACATGCCACAAGCATCTGCCAAAGCAACGAAATGAAAAAGGTCTCAGGCTAAAGCCTCCAGCTGAATCTGGGCCATTCCACTCTTGGTCACTGGAGGGCCCAGGGCCCAGGCTCATTATTGTCCTTAACAATTTCCAAAGTGACTACTCTCCCTTGGAGGGGAGGTACCTGAAACTTAATACTATTCATTTCTGTATTACCCAAGGATGCATCCCCAGGGGTCAGAGGCACATCCACTACTATATCCACAGTCCTGCAGATTTGGGGGCATCAGGGAACATCCATGAATGGCACCAGGGACATCCTTAAGTACCAGGTCAGCTTGCTGACAAACCAGGCATGGTCGAGGTACATCCCAAACACACTGTGGATGTCTTTGCATTCCCAATGCCATACAATTTTTTTTAATTTTCTGTATCATTTTATAATTTTCAAAATCACCTTATCTGAGTATCATAGTATGTACTATGTGTTGAGTTCTGGTGTAGCTTGGAAAGTGGTCCCCTTGTGGTTGTGAGTCTCTAACCACGAGGGAAATATTTGTGACTATGTACCTTGTACTTTATGTCTAATTCCACATTGACTTCACTTAAGTCAAAAAGGTGGAATTTGTCACTGAAGGCAAAAGGAACAATTAATTCACTTTGTGGGTGAATTGAGGGACATAAAGTGAACTTAGGAAACTTAACCCAAAGTGGGTTTCTTAGTGAGATTATTTTGGGATGATCTCACCCATTAATTAGATGTGGCTTGGAGTGATCTAGGTCATTCATCTTTAGGTTTCCTTATGGATGGTTCAAGGAGGGCGCATAGGCTCATGAGAGGCTCATTCACTCATTTGTTCACTTGGAGAGTTTGAGAGGGAGCATTGGGAAGAGAATGGAGGCATTGGATGAGGGAAGCTTGGGCGCCTACTTTCATGGAGGGCTCATGGAGGCTTTGACTCTTATTATTTTGTGGTAAGTGTTCTAGCTCTGATGAGGGCACACTCTTGGAGAAGGGCGCAGGCCTAGCAGGCACTAGCATTGCCGGAGTTATTGCAGATCTGACAGATTCAGTGTGGAGGTAGCATACAACAGCTTGTTTGTATGCAAAGGCTTCTTCACCAGTCAAGGGAGGATCAAGGGCGCTTCAATTCAGTGGGATAGGCAACACAGGGAGGAGGGCGCATTCTTCTTGGAACCTTCTAGCAAGGCTTGAGAGGAGCTTGCTACTTGTACAAGTTCCATTGTATTTGCTTACTTGTTGTATCCCATGCTTTAGACATCACTTATATACACTTTCATTCTAAACTGGTTTTCCCCGGGGGGGGTTTATCCAAGGTCATGTTGACCAAAAATACCTGTGTTCATTTTTCATGTATGATTAGTGTTTAAATCAGCAGTAGGAACTTGTTACAATCCTAGAGGAGTGCTATATGTTTTGAGGTTTGTATGTACTAACATTGGGTTACTAAAACTACTTGCAAGGGCACCTTAAAAGAGCATATATCCATCAGTTGAGGGCAGAATTCTTGGCATAAGTAAACAAACCTGTTTGCTGTCCAAAAACGCAGCAAGGACAGATTTGCATAACCAAACTTAGAGCCCAACAAGAGGTCATAAGACAGGCCTGTTGGGAAGCCCTYATAGTTCCTCAAATTTCTACACTATGTATGTCAAGTCTAATAATCTCTTTGATGTTCAATTTCATACATTTTATTGTTTTAAATCTGTCAAAATTAACTTTCCAGATTTTTAGATTTTAAAAACAATTTCCACATTTAAACTCTTTTGTTTGCCATACCAGAACCTTGTACCCCCAGTTCCCCCATCACCAATGCTTGGGGTAACATAGGTTCATTCACCTTATCTCATGGTGAAATTTTGTTTAGAGTCACATTGAAGACCATGAGCAAATGTGCAATAGGCAATCGTAGCCACCAAAAAAGATCAAAGCAAGATGTTTGCCTATGCAAGAATGTATATACTATAAACAACCCAATGTCTTATGAAACAACATTCAATGCAATGCATCAAGAGGCCATAGCATCTCCAAAATAGATAGAATACAATCACTGCAAAGCTTGGCTCACAACAAAATTGTTTCAGCAAGATAGTTGAATACTCCTAGCTCTGCGACAAAGTGAAGGTGAATTGGGGATACAAAACCTTACGCTAGCCATTGTACATTAACAGATATCCAACATTATCACTGGAATGTCCAGTGAAAGAAAACTGTAAAAACTTTAACTAAATAACATAAAGGTATCAATAGTTGAAACATCTTTTCATAAACACATATTAGAAGTGTGCTAATCTTCAAAAGGAGAATTGTCACAACCTAGTCAAACAAGAGGAGAGGAGGATGTCCAATCTATGAATCATTATCGTATTCTATGAATCTCTTTTTCGCATCGCTTCTAGTAGATATAATCGAAATAAAGAATTAGATATCAAGAAGTTGGCATATGAAAACGGGCTTATAATATATTTCTGCCACCAGTGCAATCCTAAATAGAACTGAGATGAGTTCTTAGCATAATTCAGCCCATGGTATGATTGGTAATGTGATACAATATGAACACATGGAAATGATGTAGAATCTGGCATAAGTTATCATCCTGGCAGAGCTCATCTTTCCTCAGGTTTTATAATAGTGTTAATGGACACCGTATTAACCACAGTATAGTAAGATACTACTAAGATGCATTGCCTCTGGCATTATTTCAGGGTTCAGACAAACAATCAGCAGAACAATGATGAAACAAAGTTACCAAAGAAGGTCCAAGGAAGTAATGCATCTTTGTACTTCATTTACAGAAACAAAATAGAAAAACTAAGAAGAATCATTAATATGTTGAACATTCCTGAGGCAAAGTAGGGTATCTTAGTACACTTCAGAATCCAAATATTTTATAACCATATAAAGCTATTTCTAGGCAGCTTTTGTCTATAGATGGTCATTACCTATCAGGTATGTTTTCTAGCTTTTATATAACTACATAAACATTATTCATTTCATCTTCTGTTTTTCTGCAGTTTTTGTTGTATTCAATTCAATGTTGCCAGAGTGTGGAGCGAAGCAGGAGCGTTTTAGGAAGCGGGAGCATCGGAAGTGTCATTTTCCAAAAATCTCCGAAGCGGGAACGTCTCGGAAGCATCTATTATATATATATATATATTGCGTTTATATTAAAAAACAACATGCAGAAAGACAAATTAGCTGCAGAATATATGAAACCATGCATATTTGTACATTAATATAAATAGAAATGGCATCCAAAGTACATCAATGATTAATCATTCGAGCATCAACCATCTAGATTCTAGATTCTGGCAATTACAAACTTACAAACCAACATACAAATTTTTAAGCCATATAATAGAAAGTAGACCATTAACTTATGGAATGAAAACAGTTATCCATAATCCAACAACTGTTAACAATAACATGAGTCATGACCAAATAGTTATGTTTACAAAATAGGCCATCTGCACTGAAGTATGAAGACCGAAAGGTCCAAAACAATAAAGTTTAAACATTAAACTTAACTAGTTGCTAAATACTATGAATATATCATCTATAGACCATGACATATAAAGTAATGAAAAAGAAGAAACATCAAACAACTATTCCATCCTCCTTCCACCACCACGATTGCACCACCACGATTGTTGGGCCTCCTTGTGGTGGTAGTGGAGCCTCCTGAGAAGGTTGAAACTGTGCAGAAGTAGATGCCAGAGAATGGAGGGGGATTAGCTCCTTTATTCTCCCCATTTCTTTCCCCTAAACCCTAAGCCTAGGGTAGGACCCACCCTTTTCCTAAATTATAAAAAAATGTGACCTTTTTTTGCTTGTGCGTCGAAGCGTTCAGGTCCCTCAGCGAAGCGTGCCCAAAGCGCGCTCCAAAATTTCTAAAGCGTGGCGCTTCCAAATTGACAGGGAGCGACAATTAGAAGGCCAGGGCGCGCTTCCAAAACTTTGAAGCGCGCTCTGAGGCAAGTTTCCTAGGCACTTGCGCTCAAAGCGGGCTTCCGAGCTGCAGAGCAGGAGGGAAGCTTCTGGTAACTCTGATTCAATTTTCCAAAACACTACATTCACTATACTTTTGTATATGCTTCTATACATTTCACCATACTTGCCACATCTTTTTGTGTTTTACAAGTAGGAGAGAATAAAATGTAACAAGCATTTGTGAACATTGTGAGAAAGAATTTGTTAGCATCTCAGAACCCAAGACTGTTTGTACTGCACGAC
>SNQJ01S0005558.1:143492-161352 GCA_010110895.2 Picea sitchensis | reverse complement strand
TATTTATATTAATTAAATGTATTATTTTTTATTATTTTAATTATATTTCTTTTTACCCTAACCCTTGCCTCAAAGTATAAATATGCACCCCTCCCCCTTCACTTAATACTACACTCACTCTCTCCTATGCTAAGTGAAGGATTTCTCTGAGCTATTCTCTTTAGGTCTGCGGCCTTCCTTGACAGTTCAGATCGGCCTCTTTTCTTTGCTGCTGCCAGGAACTGTGTGTTGATGTGTTGAGGTGTTGAGGGCTATCCTCTTTGTTGCTGCCAGGTCACCTTGTGTTGCTGTGTTGAGGTCTGTCCTTTTGCTGCTGCCAGGAACTGTGTGTTGATGTGTTGAGGGCTATCCTTTTGCTGCTGCCAGGTTGAGGGTTACTGCTGCTATATATACCCTCCTTCATCTATCTAAGACTGCCACCCTCTCTCCTCACTGCTACAGCCAGCCTTCTCTTAAGTGGCGGACCTCTTTCTTGAGGTTACTATCCCTTTCCCAGGGCAGAAGTGGAACCTAAGGGCCGCGGCCTCCTTACTGGGGTGCTGGACCTCTAATATTGGCAGCTGTTCACCTCTTGTTCAGATCTGGATCTGCCTGCCCTTCCCACTCATACTGTCCTCACTGTTTGTAGCCTTGATAAGGGTTTACTTCCAGTTTTTGTGTGGGATTTTCCTTTATGGCATAACAGTCCTTAGCCTTGATAAAGTTTTTACTTCCAGATTTTTTGTATGGGGTTTTCATAGTGGCATATCAGTCCTCTTTTCTCACTGTTAGAGATCTAACCCTTTTTGAGGTAGATCCATGACTTTCAGACTTATCTGAGCATATTACAGTGGCCTATCATCTCTCATATGTGACATGCTTACACAGAGGTAAGATCATGAAGAGGTAAGTTACTGTTTACAGCCCTATTGTTTTGCTTATACTTAGATCTATCTACTGTACATGTTCAGAATTAATTTCTAGGTCAAATCTAAGTGTTTTGCTCACTCAGAAATTGTTCATGGTTTAGATCTAACTACTGTACATGTTCAGAATTAATTTCTAATTCAGATCTAAGTGTTTTGCTCACACAGAAATTGTTTATGACTTAGATCTATTTACTATACATGTTCAGAATTAATTTCTAAGTTCAGATCTAACCACCTAGCATACTCAGAATGTTTTAGGAGTTCAGATCTGTTTAAATTTAATGTGTTCATGCTGATCTTGTCTACAGAAATTTTTGAAAATTAAATTCTTGTTTTCTTTCCCTAATTCTAACAACTTTTAAATTTTGTTGTTGCAGCCAATGTTGCTAAATTTTATATAGTGGTTTGTGATAGCATTGCCCATGGAAGCCTGATATGTGCCTTCATTGTTGCCAATTATTCTAATGGTGCCTGGAAAGATTAATAATAGAAGCATGAATGAATTAAAGAAACATTTTGTGCAATAACCCAAAAACAAAATATCAACGAATGTCGAAAACCTGGTAACAGAAATTTCCCCAATAACATGCATATTCAAGTTTCATTTTTGTCAGTAAGCTTACCAATGCTATCTTCCCACCAAATTTGACAGCACCAAATAAACTCCCATAGTTGAAACCAAATAATGCAAAGGTTACTGCTTAGCCAAAGGAGATTTAACAGCATACTCAAGTCACATTTTTTGATACCCCAAGGGATAGATCAATTGGTTTGACCCTTTCCACTAAGGCATAATGCCCAGGGAGATCATGGGATCCATTCCCACCGAGTCCTGTCGGATTACCAGCCGCTATTGAGGCTGGTGATTAGTACCACTCTCCATCTGGAAACCCGAGGAAGAAAAGGGAAAACCACGGAATGGCACTGACAAGGTACCCTCTTCTTCATTCATCACTCAAGTGCAGGAGGGTGATTTATCGGGTAAAAAAAGTCACATTTTCAATAAACAGAAGAATGAAGATAGATATTTTGTAAAAGGCCTCTGAAGGATACTTTCTTGCAGTTTACTAATTCTTCTAGGCAAAGGTTTGTGTAAACTCAGTTGATCTTTTTAAGCAGGTGAACAGGTTGATCTCTTTTAAGCAGATAGAGAGGACATCTTACAAAGGGGTTTAAGTGGTTGAAAAAAAGGTGTTCTATAACAAATTTGATGAATGTCAAATATCTTCAACTCCTAAACTGGATAACTTGCAGTTTTACCTTTTGGTTTGCATCTCTTATTGATGAACTATAAAAGAGAATTCTTAATTACTCCCTCGGGCATCCTCAACTACCTTTCAAGCCACTTCAGAACTAAGGATTTAAAGCTGTCACTTTGAGACCAAACTCCTAAAAATGGGCAGAAAATTAAATGCAATGAAGATGTGCACACTAAATGATGCTCAATAAAATGGCCCATGGGCTGTTGGAGAGATAAAAATTGCTTGATTTGTTTTCAATAATGTTTACCTTTAAAAATTATAGTTTCCCACGGAATTCTGGCGAGTTAATTGGGCCTTACCATCCTCATTTTGAGATCCGTGTGTTCTGCAATCTGCAATCTAGAGCCGTGAGCTCTTGGCATCTGTGAGTGAGGCAGCCTGCACCAACATTCTACTCCACAAGCCCAAAGGCCCGATGAATTAGGAATTTGAGTAGTCAACTCAATCAAAATCCACACCGAAGAATCTGTGTGAACATATTTAAATTTAAGAATCCAGATACACATTTAATGGCCAGCATTAAGTATTATTCAGGAAATAAACGGATTGCATCTAAGTATATCTAAGAATGAAATCAATGGCATTTAAGATGTAAACTGCCTAATTTTTTCAGTAATGGAATTTTTCTATTAGAATTTTTTCAGTAACGGAATTTTTCTATTCGAATTTTTTCAGTATGACATCAAATTCGAACTTGGTTTCTATATGTTAACAGGCATCCTTTCTTTTACTCCCGAAAAATCCTTGGGTTGAGTTTATCTTTTAATTTTTCTCATAGCAATCTTTGAAGATACCAATAATTTAATGACAACATTAGTTTTAATTTTTAGCTGGTGAAGCTCAGAGGGTTATCTACAACATAACCAGTGTTAATGAGACACATAAGATAAAATAAGATAATTTTATTAATGCCCAACAAATGACCACAAAAGTAAGTCAATGGGACTGAAGAATACAGCAAGTATGAATACAATGTGGGAGTGCACGCGCAGCTCCTAGAGAATGCCGAAAATAACATAACATAAAGAAAGAAACCTACAGTAGTACAGCCACAAAATACATGTATATGACCGTGACAAAGCAATGGTGATACAAAATACAAGGTGAGTTTGTCCATGACTAGAAAAGTGGACAACTCAAGAGTCTGTCAAGAGAGAGAGTGATTGAGGGATCTGACGATGAGACTAATGATGTCAAGGTCTCCCGGGTCTGATGACCGAGGGCGATGGGAGAGAACTGGTCACTGGCTCACTGTTGGAGTCCTTTGGAACCATTGAGGGGTCCAACTATATGATCTTGGGGGGGATGTAGGAGCGGGGAATACTCCTAGCATCTGAGGTTGAAAAAAAGTAACTTTGAATAGATCTATGGCTACTACTGTGAATTTGGGAGGTAATCTAACAGATAGGAGGCACCCCCTGCTCTGGAGTTGATCCCTCTAACTCTCTGAGAATGTATGGACTAATGTACGGTTCGGCACCTCCGAATCTCCTAGAGGGGGAGGCTAAGGAGAGACATGAGGTCTCACAAATCTACTATCTAGTGCACTCTGGGACTCTACCCACCGCTTATAGCTCCAATTTGATGGATCAACATGAAAGTATGAAGTGATCATCCTAGTCATACCAAGGCGGGGCATGGCGTGCACGAACTAAGATTTGTGGCTGAAGATCTCTTTGATGAAGAGGTATAGGCATCTTTGGTCCCGGTATTGGAAGAAAGTAGAGAGGGAGCCCGTCAATTCCCTATAGAGGTAGTGATGGCATCTTTTGAACTCATAATATATGGGGCACCTAAAAATGAGGTGCATCTCTATCTCCAGCTCCTATAGGTAGCACATCTGGAAAATCCTATCAAACCGTGGTATATGGTGGTTCATCTCAATCTGGAATCGATGAGAATCGACCTGGAGTTGTCCCAAAGGGATCCTAAGCGAGTGCATCCTCTGCTTGCGCGTATACGAGAAATGGACGATGTTGCCACACCGCAACTTCAAAAAGTGCTCTATGTAGGACATCTTTGAGCCTAGGCTCGTCAAAGGTGAGGTCTAAGTGACCCGAATGTATAATTTGTGATGTCCTCTCTAATAACCTAATCCACTACCTATCTAGTCAGCAAGGGATGGCGTGGCACATCAAGAGAGAAACTAAATGAGGGAAGGCGCTCTGGGGAGAATCCGACTGGAGAAGCCAGGACGCCTCCGAGAACCAACCCTGTGCACTGTCTAAGGGGGGATCCGAAGCAAGAGCCTCCGAAGAGCAAAGTGCAAGGTAGGGGTACCACTCTCTCCCAATGGCAGAGTCTATGGAAGACCTAACTCTATGAAGGAAAGAAACTAAGCAAAAAATTACCTTGAAGCAGAATGGGTGGACACCGAACTCTGCATGGATAATGGGCTACGGAACCGTCAGCTTGTAACAAATGATGCGCCTAAGAAGCAAAGTCTGAACTCTCTCCATCCTGGCCTAATCTGTATGTAACAAGCTCGACCGGCAAATATCGGAGTCGTAGAGAACTGTGGGTCTAATAATCACCTCCATGAGGTAGAGTTTGGACAAGATGTCCTGAAACTAACCCAAGAACCACTGTCTCTCGATGAGGGCCAAGGAATCATACCCTTTACTGAGCCAAGGCTGGAGGGCCTGTCGCATGCCAAAACAAGGCCCTGTGAACTATACTCCCAGGTAAGTGTAAGCTATGGTGATCTCAATCTCTACCCCTCGGTAGTAGAAATGTAAGTCTGTAAGAGAGCTCTTCGATGCATTGAAGATCAAAACCTTGGTTTTACCCAGGTTGACCATCAACTATAGAAGGTCACAAAAGTTGGCCAGTGCGTCAATCTATCTCTGTAGGCCCTCGGGACTTTTATGAAGTTGATTTAAAATATATATTTTTGAAAGTTTCTGAAGTCAAGAAAATGTTAAAAAGGCCCATACAAAACAAGAAATTGAAATTACTTTTATGAAGTTGATTTAAAATATATATTTTTGAAAGTTTCTGAAGTCAAGAATATGTGAAAAAGGCCCATACATACTATTGAGACTAATAGGAAAAAAAAAAAAAGTAATAAGCCATGTGTCATTGTGCGGGAAGAGTGCCTGGAAATCATTAAACATTACAGAGAAATCTGAGCCAATCAGGACACCAGATCCGAAGACACCATTTAGCAACGAGAAGAACGCATCTCTTGACTATCACATTGATCGATTGATTTTAATGACGTCCACGAGGCTGAACCTAAGGGACCAAAAGAATAACAGCCCTAACTCATCTTCACACTCTTTTCAATGTCAAATCTTCTGCTGTGAATCTTGACTAGAAGACTAGCAATCTGCTGTGAATCTTGACATGAACCCAGGAAGAACGCAACCCTAATAATCACAAAAACACAGCCCTGCTCTTTACAAATGCGGAAGAATTACAGAGGAATGCAACCTAGGGAAACGACGGGAAAAGCAACAAGAAGATGGCAGTTCTCGAAGAACACAGCTTCGGGAAGAGACAAGATCGCTATGCAGAAGAATACCCTTCAGAAAGGATAAATGTGCAACACTCGTGAATTTCAAGAGATAGAACAAGATTTCTAAAACTGAGATTTTCAGAGCCTAGCATTCTGGAAGTTAGCTGACTTTGAGGTATTCACTGTCCTTCATTTTTATTTAAATTGATAAAGATAACGAATTTTTATTTGAACGATATCCAGAACAACAGACAGGTATACATAAAAAATTTAGAAACTTCATATACAATCTTTTCTCAGTTCCAGAAGTAAAAAAAATTAATTTTTCAGAAATTTATACATAGAATTATTCATTCTTTTTGAAAATGGAAACGCACATAATGTGTGAAACAAGAACGAAAAACTCAAATTTGATTTTGAAATCATGCGATGAAGATTCCAGTAACGAAGAGAATGATGATAGATTTGGTAAAAGCTACTTGTTTTGATGGACAACTTCGCAATTTAAACTCCGGAAGAAGGGAAGTCGGTAAGGATGCGTAGTTGGTTGATTGGCTTGGGAGGTTCAATTGTATTCTACCTTTGTAGCAAAAGGAGGGTGATGACAGATTGAGAATAGGAGATTGTCTAGGAAAAGCTCCAAAGAGAGGGTGATGTGAATCATATTGAGCTCCTACAAAAGTCTCAAACTTGGAGAGTGTTGCCTTGTTGAAGATTGAACGAACGAGGATGTTATTATGCATCTTGTATTCAAAGGTAATTAAAATAACACAAATGTGTTAAGGAAGGTGTTAAAATAAATAACATTCAATAATAGTCTTATGTTATAGTGCAATGATTATTTTAATAAATTGATTAGGAAGGGGATCAACCCCATTCCCATTGTATCTAGTGAATAGTGATAACAAAATAATATATTTTATGTGAATCCCTTTCTCTAAATGTCTAGTGAGTTTTTCGTGTACTCAAAAATTCGATGAATTAGGAATTTAAGTAGTCGATCATTCAAAATCTGCACCGAAGAACGAAAATTTTTAAATTTAAGAATCCAATACATTTAATGGTCAGTATTTTTTAGTATTGAAGAAGGAAATCAATGGCGTTTAAGATATATACTGGTCAGTATTTAGTAGTATTGAAGAAGGAAATCAATGGCGTTTATGATATATACTGCCTAATTTTTTCAGTATTGAAAATTTTCTATTCGAATCTTTTTCCGTATGAATTCAAATTCGAACTTGGTTTCTATGTGTTGTAACAGGTATCCTTTGCCTTGAAACATCCTCGTGCTGAGCTCTATCCTTCGATTTTCAGATCGCAATCTCTCAAGATTCCAATAATTGAATGACAACGTTAAATTTATATTTGAACTGGCGAAACTCTCAGGGGATTATCTCCAACATAAACACTGATAATTAGACACAGACATTCTCGCCATGGCTGGGGAGGTCCGTATCGGGCGCTCTGAAATGGCTTGGGAGGTCCGTATCGGCCGCTCTGAACCGCTTATGATTACGCTTACAACCATATCAAATCACTAGAAATTTCTTATTGACAGGCAATATGGCAAAGGTTAGGATACTGCTGTGAATTTATATTGTAGCAACAAATTCATAAACTGCGATCGAGCGTAACCAAAATACAATCTACAAATGAACGATCAAAATAAAAACCTCAAAACAGAAGGAACCAAGGCAGATGCTTAGAATCCCCTTTCACATATTCAATTTCCCTACAAGAAACCCTTGTTGTGCGGTCATGCGATGGATCTTGATTGCTTGCAGTGCACTCTGATCCCAAGTTCGAATGACGGGATCAACGAACAGATTACGAATTCATGGGAAATGTTTTAAGGGATTAACAAACAGATAAAAATTCATGAGAAATCTATAATCAAACAAAGGTAGGGAGGGAGGGTTTCATAATTCGCATGGATACCTGCATGTGCAATAACCAAGAGCTCTGCTTCCCCTCAGTCATCGCATGCGAGGTGTTGCCCAGCAGCAGTAGAGGACCGTGCCCTTAACAAAACCCTTGCCCGGCATGCCTTGACACACAAACCCCAATCCCTCTTCACCCGATGCTTACTCTTACTTGAGAGGAAATGAAGGGTTTTCTTCCCTTTCTTGAGGTCAGAAAACCTGAGATGAAATATTTCAAGATATAATGAGGCACCAGTAAGAATGGCGGAATGAAAGGAAGAAGAGTAAAGCAATTCATGGATTAAGGGTGTGAAAGCATCTCAGTTGAAACTCAAAAGCGTGTTGCAGACCGTCCGTCCGTACTTGGAAGCGAAAACAGAAGTCTTTTCTTGAAATTTGCCAAGGGGGAATGAATCACTCACTGCCATCGCTATCGTTCGTATGATTAAATTCATATTAAATATTTTTCGCATCCGCCCAGACCCACCCCATCACCCAAATTGCAAATTGATTTGAATTGACCCTACAACTCTGGTTGCAACAGCAAGGCTGCCTCACCCCTTCCTTTCACCCATGGGTTGGGATGTATGTCGCTATCATAACATATGATTGCCACAGACATGTACAATATTTTATTTTCAGGCACTCAACCCCTTCATACACTTACTGTGATGTACGATGCCATGCCATGCTCACGTGCATGATTCATGCACTTGTTATACTAATAAAATCTAATTCCAATCTGTTCCTTTTAACAGTAACTACGTTTTGGTAGGAGCAACCGAGTACATTGGTTTGTATGGTGTTTGGTTTGGTCGTGACCTTCAATTAAACGAGTGATAAATTAATAATAATTTTTATTTTAGTATGGTGTTTGGTTTAATCGGAGTGATAAATTAATAAAAAAATTATTTTATTTTATGACATCTTGTTAAAAAATTTAGTAGCTTGAGTATAATATTTATTTAATTATAATGCAAATTGATGCACTTAAATATAATTAGATATCATTCAAAGACAATATCAAATGTACAAATAAATCATACATAGAAAATAACCTAAGTGTAAGTTCTAAATTATTACCACTCTCAAACGTAAGATTTAAATTGGCGTTTTTTTGGTAAGGATATGACAAGGAACTGAAGAGAGGAGAATTGAGGTGATGTGGCAAGGCACGAAAGAGAGGAGAATTATGGTGATGTGAGTAAAGCCTAGTGGGGTAGTGGTTCTTAATCATCTTTAGCGGCATTATAGTGGAATCACATGGATGTTTGAGTGGCCTACCCTGACTTGATTCATTAAACGGATTCATCGATCATTCTTTCTTTTCTCTAATCAATGTCTCCAATGAAACCTATAATTACAATGATTTATTTATATCAGTGAGCTTTCGCAATTGTAGTTGCAGGGATGGACAAGTAGGAAGAGGGTTTTCACAATTGCAATGATAGGGATAGAGGCATAGAATGAGGGAAGGAATTTGTGTTATTTTGATGTAATTGAAATAGGAGCTCATCGTGAAGTCACTGCCTAAGGAAACATTGGAATCAAATTACATATAGGTCTAAGGTTTATAACATACATATGACGACCTAGATTAGATGTGCATAAACACAATAGAATAAACAAAAACTATAGAGAGGGGAGAAGGGGATATTTTCTAGTGGAAAATTTATTCTAAGATGATATAGGAAGGTAGAGACATTACAAGCATACTCACCCCACAACTAATCAACCAGTATGTCAGTAGGGGATACCACTCCCTTATGGTTACCCCATTGATATAAGGATCTTGGTATGTTGGTATTTATATCCTGTCGTGGACCAACTCTCACAACTAATGTAAAATGACGTACAAGAAGAGAAGAAATACAAGTGCCATCATAGTCTCCATCATGATAGTGTATGCACCAAAAGCTGCATTGGACTCAACTTCCATCATATACAATATTATGTCTTTATATGGATGAAACCAAGATTATGATAATTAAACCTAAGAAAATAATTTATCATTTGATTTTGTACGGTGGTAACACCCTTGAAGAGGCACGGTCTTACAAGTACTTACGTATCGATTCCAATAGTGATTTGAACTGGGACCATGGTGTCAAGAAGAGAATCATTGGTGGTTGGAAAGCTTTTTATGGTCTCAGAAACAAATGTAAAAATGATGAGCTCTAGGACTAGGATAAGGAAAATATATGTTCAACACTTTAGTTATCTTGATTATTCTTTACGGTTGTGAACTTGGGACATATAGCATCCCTCATGAGACTTCAAATAAAATTGAGCAAACCCAAAAAAACTCCATAACCTATGATTTAAAATTAAATGCAATGCTCCTTACCTCATTCTCTCGATTAATGTTGGATGTACTTATGTGGATTTCTAAAGCCATGACTAGATATTTAGATTATAAAACATAAATTGCTCAAGTTGGGAAAAGATAGTTTCCCAATTGTTATTTTTTTAGCATGAGTAATAGCCACCACATGCTTAAGAGGTTGGGCTAGAGATTCAAATGTTTGGTTCAACTATTGGAACATAATATAAGATAGTGAAATTACTAATATTGACAATATTAAAACTTATGTTCATATGAAGTTTAAAGATAAAACCTATAATGACAATTCAATCATTACCAAGAGGAAGTTGAAATATTATAAAGATTGTACAAATCATATTTTGGTTGATCAAAACTATTATTACAACATTATGAGCTTAAAGAACAAAATAGGCATTGTCAAAATAAGAACAAATGTGTTGGGACAGGCATTTAACCGTAGAGGAGAACGGATCCGAGAGTAGTGGTGGTGTTTAAAGACATTGTTGCATTGAAGCACATCAAGCACGCTCCATGAGAGCACAGAAAGAACTATCTCGATGATAATAGACCGATCATAAGGATCATCTATAAATAGGTTATGGTCATGGACCAAACAAACCAACAATCACAGCATGGAGTCGGTTGCACATGTCCATAAAATGTGGATATGGGATCCTAAGTGGACATGGTCAACCATCAATTTAGTTGGTCATTGAACCCAAAGAACTAGTCGACTTTCTTAATGGATAAGGTGAGGTTTAAGATGGAACTGCATGTTCCAACACCCCCCCCCCCATAAACTTAGCTTGGAGGAAAACAAATTACACAGTTTTCCCCCATGAATTTGTTCTGACTGCAAAAGTTGATCAAAGATAGTACAACAACACTCTTAAGGAATTATGATCACCATCAACATTGATCAAGGCAAATGTTAAGCCCTAATATTGGCTCATTACCCCTTAATTGGGGCATATTATTTAATGGATAAGGTGAGGTTTAAGATGAACCGCATGTTCCAACACCCCCATAAACTTAGCTTGAGGAAAACAAATTACCGCCTCTACGAATTTGTTCCTCGAATCGCAAAAGTTGATCAAAGATAGTACAACAACACTCTTAAGGAATTATGATCACCATCAACATTGATCACTAAAATGTTAAGCCCCATTATTGGCTCATTACCCCTTAATTGGGGCATATTATATTAGTAATGTTATTTTATTTATGTCGGCTTTAGGCCATTAGTTGTAATTATACCCTAGTCTCCTATATATACCAAGCGAGACATTTTCATTTTGAATCATCTCAGACTTGAACATTTATGGGTAAAGGAGGCTGCCCCCAATGCTTATCATCCTAAATTATCTCTTTCGCTAGCGCTATAACTTTTTCCGAGGTTTCTATGCTATGTTGGATATTTGGTTCTCAAATAACGCTGGTATCATAGCTCAAGGTCTTGGGTTTCACTACTACATCCGGTGACACCTCAAGATTTTCGCTATAACTTTTTTCTACAATGTTTCGTAAGGAACGGCTAGAAGGATATTTAGTAGACTGATCAAGGTACGCTGGGTTAAAAAATTCAGCTCCTCAGCTCATACTTTCATAGATATAGCCTGCATAAGATAGGGTTTTGGAATCATCCCCAACTAAGTCATTGCGTAATTTTAGCTATAAAAAAATTTCTATAATGTTTCATACCATGAACTCTGGAGGTCATTTATATAAATTAGTATTGTATATTTGGTAAAAAGTTTTGATTCTGGGTAATCTTAAATTTTTGTATACACCATGTGTAAGATAGGTATCTGACTAGTCAATAGGAATAGTCAAACACCCTATCTTACACAAGGTGTACCAGGTAAAACAATCATAACTTCTTCCTAGAGTAATTCAAATTCGAGTGGGATTGGTTTCATTGGATCGTGGACAAATTGTAGTATTTCCTCGTATGAGTTTCAAAATTTTATATCACTCATTTTAAAGTGACACGCTATACAATTGAGATCTCTTTGAAAGGCCAAAAATCGGTAAGTTGTGGGGAATTTACTGTAAATTCCACAACTTGCTTATTTTTGGCACATCCAATTTTGATCGCACCTATGGCATTGCGTAGAAGAAATATCAAAGAATCCGAGATAAAAGAAAGTTTCATACCCGTATGTAATGAAACTTGGGAGATACAAATGGAAGAAAGATTGTCATTTAACCACCTCAAAATCAAGGTCTGTGCGATACTTCAATAACATGCCACCTAAAAGGGAACTTACACCAAATAAGCCTCCGCATTAAATTCCTACTTTGACTCTTGATGAAGGTGAAGAAATGCTGTGAGGGATTACAAATGATTTTAAGGCAAAAGAAGATAGTAACAAAAGATGAACTATAAGAGATGATGGAGGGTTTAAAAGGGGAACCATGGAAGTATTGAAAATTTTGTAACAGAAGACACCGGAAGTGAAAATGCATCCCATGAAATTCAATGATAAGGACACAAGGAAGGTGAATCAAGAATCGAAAACTCCAACTTTGGTTTGAAGACCAACCACGCTCCTAAGATCGATATGAGGAAGTTTGATGGCAAGGGACCAATCACATGGATACTCTGGGATGGAGCAATTCTTTGTTCTCTATAATGTGCCACATACAATAAAGGTAAAAATTTCTTCTTTATATTTAGATCCTAATCAATTTGTATGGTAATGATGGCTTTGTTCTCGCAAATCACTTGTCACTTGGACAATTTTCACTGGAGAAATGATAGCACAATTCATGAGGATACAAGGAGCAATAATTCTTTAGCCAATCGATAAATCTCAAACAAAAGGGTTCGCAATGGTTAACATTGAGAACTTCCAAAGATTGAATATAAAGGTAACCGGATATTCCGATGAGCACTTGATTGATGTATCTATAGGAACTTTAAAGGATAACATTCAACATGAGTTTCGGCTTTGGGAACCTAAATCATCGAGAATGCATTTAAGGTGGCAAGAAATGTTGAAAGTAAAAAAATATGGCTATAGCTACTAGAAGGACCAATCCCAACATCTATGGAGAGAATAATGATCCTTCTTCTAAAAACACCTCAACTCCATGGTTGACACCCTCAACAATTGGAGGAAAGAAAAGCAAAAGGTTTATGCTTTAATTGTGACAACGAAGTACAATAAGGGACATAAGGTGGTGAGAAGAAATTATTCTACATAGGACTGAAGAGGAAGAAGAACAAGAACAAGAACCATCTCTAAGATGAAAACGTGAAACAATTTCGCCCTAAGAGTTGACTCCCGTGATATTGTGTAGTGCATTGGCTAGAATTAGCACCCTCAAACCCTCAAGATCTAAGGATACATCAAAAGAAAAAAAGGTAATAGTCCTAATTGATTCCTCAAGTAGCATTCATAATTTCATTCACTATAATTAGCCAAAGATCTCAATTGCTTTGTATATCCAAATACCGTAGAAGTTTCAAGTAATGATTGCCGATGGAGGAACCATCAATTGCTCAGAAAATGCAATAAGACTTCCTATGGGGAATATGCAATGAATAGTCCAATGATTGCTATAACACCATTAAGTGGTGCAATACGTTGTACTTAGGAATCCAATGGTTAAGCAATCATTAGAACAAGGCTTTTAATTTCAAGAAATTTTCATGAAATTTTCTAATGGAAGGAAAATAAATTGAGTTAAGAGGTATCACAGGAAACCCCGTAAGGTGATAAGCCTCTAATGGCATGACAAAATTATTGAAAAAGGGGCATCAAGGCATTATTGCAATAATCCATGCCTCACTAGATGTTCAAACATCTAACCCATCTATTCCCTCAAGATCTCCAAAGGATCATTGATAAGCATTCCAAAGTATTTTGAAGATATTCCTAGTATTGGTCTTCCACCACCTCGCAATCATGATCATGAAATTCACCTAATTCTCATGGAGTGTTCCTCTTAACATCGCCATACGATACCCCACTAAGAGTGGAAATTGAGTGCATGGTTGGAGAAAGGTTAGAGGCTAGCATTATTAGACTCCAGCCAAAGTTCTTAGTTTGCACCCCGCTGGTAATGGTATTCAAGAAAGATAGCTCAGCTGCTTATGTGTCCATTTATAGAGAGCTCAACAAGATCACTATTAAAGATAAGTTTCCCATTCTTGTCATCGATGAATTGTTGGGATGAACTACATGGAGCAATATATTTCACAAAATTGATCTTCGCTCAGGCTAACATCGACGTAATGATAAAGAAGATATCCCAAAATAACATTCAACCTCATGAAGGCCATTATGAATTTTTGGTCGCCCATTCTACAAATGCACCTTCCACATTCCAAGGGTTGATGAATTCCATTTTCAAGCCTCCTTCCTTCAAAAATTTGTGTTAGCATTTTGATGATATACTAATCTATAGCAAGTCTTGGGAGGATCATGTGCTTACTGTGCTGACAAGGTGCTACAACCACTAAAGGAGCAACAACTATATGCCAAACCATCCAAGGTTTCTCCTCGAGTAAAAGGAGGTAGAGTATTTGGTTCATATTGAAATCTCATGAAGGTGTCAAGGTAGACCCCTAACAAGATTAAGGCCATAACTTGGACTGGCCGATTCCCAAAACATTGAAGAATCTTAGAGGATTTTGGCTCGACAGGTTACTACCGCAGTTTGTTCTGGAACTATGGAAGAATAGCAAAGCCTTTAATCCATTACCCAACTAAGAAGGATGCATTTTCATGGACTCCGCAGGCACCAAAGCTTTTTGAACAACTTAAGAGGTGATGTGTAAAGCCTTTTTCGTTCTGACCACCTGCACTTCACAAAACTCGTATTGTGGAATGTGATGCTTCCTGAAATGGAATTGGTGTTGTTCTAGTAGGAAGGCCCCCTAGCTTTTGAAAAAGTCGCACTCACTCAAGGGAAAGGACTTTACACAAACCCATTTTATGAGAAGGAAATGATGGCAATACTACATGCATCAAGAAATGGCCCTTACCTAATGGTAGGCACTTGGTTGTCAAAACATCATGATAGTCTTAAATACTTCTTTGGAACAAAGACTATCTTCTAAGAACAACAAAAAATGTGGGTAACCAAGATATTGGGTTATACCTTTGAAATCCTTTATAAAAAGGGCAAGCAAAATGTTGTGGCAGGCATGCACTCTCAAGAAAGGATGAAGATGTTGAGGCCTTTCTCTGCTATCTCGATCATCCAACCCGATTGGATAATAGAAGCAAGTGATGAATGGAAGAATGGACTTAAAAGTGTGGACTCTCCTTCAAAGGTTGTAAAGTGTGATTCTATTTAGGTATCGATACATTTACATGTGGAAGAATGATTCACCATGGTACAAAGATCTCTTTATTTGGTAAGAATTCTAACCTCAAACAAAAGGTACTATTGGAATTGCACACCTCTCCAAGTAGGGAGGGCACCTCGGGATTTTTGAAAACCTACCATAGAGTCAAGAAGGATTTTTTTGGGATGGCCTTAAACCCGATGTTCAAAGGTTTGTGGCGTAATGCTTCATTTGCCAACAAAATAAGGTGGAAACAAGACCCCGTGTCTTTTACACCATTATCCATCCCAAGTTAGCGCTTGGAGGAGGTTTCCATAGATTTCATCACCGTGGTTACCAAAGTCTCAAGGAAAGAGTCTCATCATGGTGATTGGTTTCCATAGATTGACCAAGTAATGCCATTAATCTCTTTGTACACCTCTCATCCCTTCGCTAGTACAAGCTTGCCACCGTGACTACATGGAGAACTCAAAAGCTAAGCATGGCAACCCAAAAGATTATTGTAAGTGAATGTAGATCCCATCTTCACTGGACATTTTTGGACAAAAATTATTTTCTTGTTTGGTACCCACTAGCTCATAGCTCATCCTATCATCCCCAATCTAATGGACAAACCGAGATAGTGAACAAATGTCCTGAAGGCTACCTTCGTTTGTCTCCATAAACAAACACAATGGTTCAAATGTATCACCCCTTTAAGCATGGTGGTATAACATTTCCTTTCACACCGCAACAAAATGACACCATTTATGGCGCTTTATGGATAACCACCCTCCTTCCATCAATTTTATTCTCTAAAAGAAAATCTAAGGTTCAAGCAATGGAAGATCACATCGAATCAACAACAAGTTCTCCAAATCTTAAAGGACAACCCTCGACCATGGTACACAATCATTGGAACAACAAGTAGATCAACATCGAGGAAAGAAGTTTTGAAGTAGGGGATTGGGGTGTTTTAAGACTACAACCACACAAACATATGTCCCCAAGCAAATAAGAAGGATAATAAATTATCACCAGCACTTGGCCCTTATAAGGCGTTGCAAAGATTGGTACTATGGCATACAAATTGAGTTGTCCAGATCTCACTTAGTACACCCTTCCATGTGTCATGCTTAAAGAAGGTTATAGGTGACAAGATCCCAGTTCAAACTATATTGCCGTAACTCTGAGAAGGAAGGAAAAAATCATATTGAAACCTAAAGCCATCACTAACACAAGAATCTTCACCACCGAGGAATAGATCCATTTCAGAAAGTATCTCATTAAATGGAGGAAACTAACTACCAAGATTCCACTTGGGAAGACGAACCTTTTATACGTACATCCAGTTACTCAAGCCGCTGCGCATAACACTGTCTTCAAGGGGAGGGGCACGTTAAGCCCTATATTGGCTTATTACCCTTAATTGGGGCATATTATATTAGTAATGTTATTTTATTTGCTGCTCTACTTTAGGCCATTAGCTGTAATTATACCCCACTGCCTCCTCCTATATATACCAAGGAGACATTTTCATTTTGAATCATCTTGTACTTGAACATTTAAGTGGGGTAAAAGGAGGTTGCCCCCTCGAAGAGGCTTATTATATGAAATTATCTCTTTTTCAAGGCGTTGAGTACTTTTTCTAAGGTTTTTCTATGCTATATTGATATTTGGTTCTTAACAACAAAAAGGAAATCATCTATTGTGAACTATTATCCAAACATAGTCATGGTCGGTCGGTCGACTAGATAATAAGACAACACAAGCCAGTCGATGAGTCGACCAAACAAGAAATGCACCGAAACAGTCTCTGTCAATCCAACATTCTGTGTATCCAGGTATAATAAGCAATAATACAACTCGCAACAACACAGTTGAACATGGTTCAGTCGGTCTCAGTGAATCCAAGTCGAGTCAACAAGAAGCAGTCGAGCCGATAATTAGTTGGGTTTATATATTGGCAACTTCAAGTACTCCCCCCCTTAAACACAACTAAGGGATCAAAGTATCAGCAATAGATATTCGTCGAAAAACCAATCGACGGACAATAACTAGCCGAAACTCGGTTGACGAATACACAGTCGAAACATCCAATCAACTTTCATCTCTAGTTGACCTTAGTCTACAAATACGTAGTCGAGAACTTCCAGTTGACTATCATGTCGAGTCGATCCTTGGTCGACCACTACAAAGCAATCAATAATGAAAAGGAACGTTGCACATTTGTACAACAGAGGATGCACAATGGTATGAAGTCCTCAAGTATCTGGATAGATTTTCCAATGACCATTCATCAATCCAACCACAGACTATTCTAGTAATTGGTATGGTCCACAGTTTTGTCTTTCGCGTCTCTTCTGCAAAGATCGGAAAGCATGATTTCCATTTATGCAATGACAAGGATGACAATAAGGCACATAGTTTTGTGTTTGTTGATTAAGAGATATAGGCTCAGGGTCAGGTGTACTCTTAGGTGCAGAACAACCCTATAATGTCCCTAATTCGAACCCTTTGTAATTGTACATATAGGTTTGTGAGTCATTGGTACTAATTGTAAATGTAAATGTACATTTAGGTTGGTGAGTCGTTGACACCAAGTTGTGGTTTTGTGCGCACTTTAGTAGTGTGTGGGAATCGTTATCAAAGAAAGGGTGTGCACATTTCATAGTGATGAGCACACCTGGGAAAGTGTGTG
>SNQJ01S0005558.1:120209-143442 GCA_010110895.2 Picea sitchensis | reverse complement strand
ATCTATTGTGAACTATTATCCAAACATATTCATGGTCGATCGGTCAACTAGATAATAAGACAACACAAGCCAGTCGATGAGTCGACCAAACAAGAAATGCACCGAAACAGTCTCTGTCAATCCAACATTCTGTGTATCCAGGTATAATAAGCAATAATACAACTCGCAACAACACAGTCGAACATGGTTCGGTCGGTCTCAGTGAATCCAAGTCGAGTCAACAAGAAGCAGTCGAGTCGACAATCAGTTGGGTTTATACATTGGCAAGTTCAAGTAATCCCCCCCTTAAACACAACTGAGGGATCAAAGTATCAGCAATAGAGATTCGTCGAAAAACTAGTCGACGGACAATAACCAGCCGAAACTCGGTTGACGAATACGCAGTCGAAACATCCAATCAACTTTCATCTCTAGTTGAACCTTAGTCTACAAATACGTAGTCGAGAACTTCCAGTTGACTATCATGTGGAGTCGATCCTTGGTCGACCACTACAAAGCAATCAATAATGAAAAACAATGTTGCACATTTGTACAACGGAGGATGCACAATGGTATGAAGTCCTCAAGTATCTGGATAGATTTTCCAATGACCATTCATCAATCCAACCACAGTCTATTCTAGTAATTGGTATGGTCCACATTTCTGTCTTTCACGTCTCTTCTGCAAAGATCGGAAAGCATGATTTCCATTTATGCAATGGCAAGGATGACAATAAGGCACATAGTTTTGTGTTGGTTGATTAAGAGATATAGGCTCAGGGTCAGGTGTACTCTCAGGAGCAAAACAACCCTATAATGTCCCTAATTCGTACCCTTCGTAATTGTACATATAGGTTGGTGAGTCATTGGTACTAATTGTAAATGTAAATGTACATTTAGGTTGGTGAGTCGTTGACACCAAGTTGTGGTTTTGTGCGCACCTGAGTAGTGTGTGGGAATCGTTATCAAAGAAAAGGTGTGCACATTTCATAGTGATGAGCACACCTGGGAAAGTGTGTGTGGTTGCACATCAAAGGAAGGGTGTGCATCGAGCCGCGTTATGTGTGTGTATTGAGGTCGAAGAGCCGGTGCGATTATGAGTCTGGTGAGCCCAGACGCAGATAGGCCAGTGCGCCTATCCATGTAAAAGTAATGGTACGCTAAGACTTTGTATCAACTTCAGATAGTTGAACAAAGTAACAATAAAGAACAAGTATCATTTTCCAAGGATATATGACCTCTTTGATCAGCTGATAGGCACACAAATATTTTCAAAGATTGATCTCAGGTCTGGATATCATCGAGTGAAAATTAAGAAAGAAGACATCGACAAGAATGCCTTCAAAACAAGGTAGGAACATTATGAGTTCACATTGGTTCCATTTGGGTTGTCAAATGCACCCGCTGTCTTCATGTGTTTAATGAATGGAGTTTGCAGAAGTTATTTAGATAAGTTTGTCATTGTATTTCTGGATGACATACTTATTTACCCAAAGTCTGAAGAAGAACACGAGCAACACCTGAGGATAGTGTTACAAGTACTGAGGAAGCATCAAATTTATGCAAAGTTGAGAAAATGCTCATTTTATCAGCATTATTTGGGTCATATAATTTCCAAGGAAGGAATAGTTGTGGATCCGGAAAATATAAAATCCATTGAGGAATGGTCGACACCAAGAAATTTTGCAAAGGTGAGGTCCTTTATGGGAGTTGTAGGTTATTACAAAAGGTTTATTGAAGGCTTCTCAAGGATTGTGCATCCAATTACATCCTTACAAAAGAAAGGTGTGTGATTTGAATGGACTCCGGATTGTGCAAGGAGTTTTTCAGTACTTGAAGAGTTTGTTGACAAGTGCACTGATTTTGAGAAGTGTTGATTCAGATGCAGACTTCATTGTGTGCATGGATGCATGCAAAGAAGGGATCGATGGAGTCCTTAGTCAGAATGGACATGTGGTGTGCTACGAATCAAGAAAGTTAAAAGAGAATGAAAGGCTCTATGCCAGTCACGACTTAGAATTGACAGACATAATGTGTGCCTTGAAGATGTGGTGGCACTAACTTATGTGTAAAATATTTGAGCTAAGGATAGACCATAGTGGTCTAAAGTGTCTATTTGGACAACGAAGTTTAAAATCCAGACAAAGCAGGTGGTTATAATTCCCCAGTGAGTATGACTTTGGCATAAAGCATATCATAGGAAAAGAGAACAAGGTGGTTGACACAGTCAACATGAGGGTGCATGAGATAAATGATACAACTATTAGCATGTACAAGTCAAATTTGTGTGACAAAATTTTAGAAGTTGCCAAATCAGATCAACGCTATGTAGACATAAAGGCAACTTTACAACAAGGTATTCCGCAACAAAATTTGGAAGGTTATGAGCTAAAAGAGGATGGAATCCTCATGTATAGGCACAGAGTCTATGTGACAAATGATTAGGATTTGAAAAGTTTGTTATTGTCAGAGATTTATAAGGTTCCTTATGCGGGACATCCAGGTTACTAGAAGACAATTGTTGCAGTAAAAAAACAATACTATTGGCCAGGTATGAAAAAGGAAGTTGTTGATTTTATTGCTATATGCATTGAATGTCAAAAGGTAAAGGTTGAGTAGAGACATCCAACTAGTTTGCTACAACCTTTTCCCATTCTTGAGTGGAAGTGGGAAGTTGTGACCATGGATTTCATAACCAAGCTACCTAGGACTGCTAAGCAACATGATTTTATTATGGTAGCGGTGGATACGCTTAGTAAAGCTGACCATTTTATTCCAATGAAGTTAGTGCACAAGGCAACAAACATTGTTGCAAATTACATGCGAAAAATTGCTAAGTTGCATGGTATACCTAAGACAATTGTGTCTGACAGAGATTCCATGTTCACCTCGAACTTTTGGAAAGGGCTATTCAAAGGATTTGGAGCAAATCTGAACTTTAGCACAACATATTACCCTGAGACAGATGGAAAAATAGAAAGGGTAAATTGGGTGATTGAAGATATGCTTAGGATGTATGTGATGGATAAACCATCAAAATGGGAATATTACCTTCATTTGGTAGAGTTTGCTTATAAAAATGGGCATCAAGCATCTTTAAATATGGGCCCATTTGAAGCACTTTATGGTAGAAAGTGGAACACGCTAGTGATTTGGGACAACCTAGCAGACCGCGTAGTGCTTGGGCCAGATCTGCTGATAGATTAGATGAAAAGAGATGGGGTGGCGAACTCCACTGGAAAAGGGAAAAGAGGGGGGACTTAAGTCCTAGGGAATATTTTAATAATATTTTCGAAAAGGTGTAAGTTATGGATATTTATTTTATCCTAAGTTCCCGAGGTTGGGAACATGTCTCTGGGTGGCCAAAGCTACTTCTGAAAGTGACAAGTGTCAAGTTTAAAGCATGCAATATATATTGTTGGCCTTACTATGTTTTTGGGGATTATTCATGATTCATTATTCACTCTTGTGTGCAGAAGGGATCAGACCATCTGAGAGAGGACGATTATTACCTTATCTGCACAGAGGAGCCTTTAAGGGGTTTTTGTATTGTAATCCGAGTTTTTCTGTCAAAGAGGCAGGTTTTCAGGCCCGTGAGCAGCCTCTCTAGGTGAGATATTTGTTGTCAAAGAGGCAAGTTGTCAGGCCCATGATCAATCTCTCCAGGTGAGAGTTTTGTTGGGAATTGTTTCCTGGTGCGTTGGGCATTAGTCGCAGGGCTCAGAGACTTCTTGTCCGACATGTTCTTGGCAACCCTAGAAGGGAAGTGGGGCAGCTGAGGAACTGTTGAGGAGAGAAGGGGCACACTTCCTTGGGTGTGACATGTGTGTGGGGAATGAGAGACTGTAGACTAGTTGCAGCGACGAGAACCTTGGACTGAGCAATTATGTTGAATATCAAACCTTAGCCTAGCATTAGGAACCCTTTTTCCTTGGTGGAGTTGAGCCCCAGCTTGGGGGTCACATGTTGCTGAAAGTATATGAGCAACACAGTCTATGGTTGGGAGGAATGTCTGAGTTTTGCGTGCATTTGGTGACTTTTCATAAAAGATAAGTGTCTTTATGTGCTTGTCTCATGTACTATGTGCTTAATTATCTATGTTTAATATG
The DNA here is from genome assembly GCA_010110895.2 of Picea sitchensis. Classification (NCBI taxonomy): domain Eukaryota; kingdom Viridiplantae; phylum Streptophyta; class Pinopsida; order Pinales; family Pinaceae; genus Picea; species Picea sitchensis. The sequence goes on along the minus strand of SNQJ01S0005558.1, from coordinate 139,354 downwards.
GGTTTGATTATTGTATGTTGTTGCATATAAGTAATTGTTATTATCGTGTATTATGTTGATTGCACATGTAAATGTGGTGTGGATATTCAGTATTTGTAGTCGTACATGAGTATGACAATTATTGTTAGTCTTTCCTATTATTTTAACCTTATGATTTTGGACATGAGTCTCTAGGGAAATTTTTCAATGGCCATGCGCGTAGGGAAATACTATGTGTGCACAAGAGGTTGGGTTCGCTTGTGCGGACAGAGAGGTAGCCTGCGTGCACAAGGAGAACATAATTGGTGCGTGACACCATAATGGTTGCGTGCACAACAGAGTTGTGTGATCAATATGCTTGTGCGCAATTGTTTTATATTACTTCAGTTGTTATAAGTTGTGTGGCACGAACTCAATCTTGGGGTTGAGTGCATTATTTCAAGTGATACTACGCAAACTAGTGTCTAGAGTAGAATCCTCGCAGTGCATTATGGAATAACATTGTTCCGTAGTTAGTTGGATGATGTTACAGCTTAATATCAGAAGCAGTCTGGTAACGGGGATGTTACAGATTGGTTTCAGAACGACAGAAGTTGAGATTGTGTGACGTGGCCCAACCAGGGAGGTTGGGGACGTTACAAACCCGGTATATCAACAACAATATTCTCACAAACAACTGGGTTACAATAAAAGGTAGCAAGGGTGGAAGAAGGAATATGTGAGCCTAACAACTCAACATCAATATTATTCTCAACATTCTTCTGAGCGTTCTTCTCAACATTCTACAGTCAACGAACTTCTGCTTCGAGGTTCTATTTGTAGCTTCGTAATCCTTGAATAAGCTCATTCTTCTCAATTAGTTGCAACAATATGGCATCATAATCTTCTCTCAAAGCCTGATATTCATCAAACAAGCAGTTGTTATCTTCTTGAAGAGGAGTGGCTTCTTCACGAAGCTCGTCGACAGAGGCTTGTAAATGGGCAACTTCATTTTCTAGTTGGGAATTGGATTCTTCCAGTCTGCAAATGTTTGTATTCAAGGAAACATTCTTTGTGTCAGAAAGAGTTTTCACCTCCTTCTCAAGGTCATCAACAAGATTTGTTTTAGTGCCAAAATCATCTACCAGATCTTGAAAATTTGTCTCCATTGTTTGTTCTAGGTCAAAAACTTTCCTAGATTTCTCATCAAACTGCTACAAAAGGTTGGTTTGAAGGAGGGAAACCTCATATTCCGACTGAGTATGGGTTGTCTCCAATTCACTTCTTAATTGTTGATTCTCGGTCTGTAACTATGCAACAACATTATGCAAGTTAATGACCTTTATGCAAAGTCAATTATGAGATTCTTCGGAGGTAATGACCTTTTTCTCACGAATCTCCTACAATTTCTGAAGCACTAGAACTTCATATTCATCAAGCATTCCCATCATTAATAGCGAGAAAGAGCCAAGGTAGAAAATCTGCAAAGGATGGTTTGAAAAAAAATCGACCACAACAAAGAGTTGGGCTTCACCAGTTGAGTTACACCAAGTTGGTTTTTTTGGTATGTTACCTCCAATAATTGACCTCTATTTAGCAAAGTAATGTAGACCAATTAATGCACATACCAATCATACGTACAAGTCGCACGAATACGACCATCCATGCGAAGAAGTCACCAGTTCTTATCATGCACTAGTGTGTTGGCTAGTCAAGTCGAGCAGATTCGTGGCCAAGTGAACTATAACCCTATCGAAAAAATCGATTATGGTTGTTGTCGAGTTGATCCACGATTTGATCTTTGTCGAAATGGAGGTCGGGCGGATCGACAAGAACAAGTACTCATCGAGTTGAGAAAACCCTAGCGTAGTCGAGTCAAGGCAGAAAAACTGTAGTCCATAAATTAGATCTGTTAGTCTGGTTGATGGGATCGACTTGGTAATATTCAATTGAACACAAAAATACTGAAGTCGACTTCGATGAAAGAATCACAAGTCGAATGAGTGAATACTTCTTCTCTAAACGAGACCAGTCGGGTCGAGTCACAACCGATTCGTGTCGAGTCATGGCCGGTTGCTAATTCAAGCCAAGAAAGTGGCCGTAAAAACTCAACTGGTCCTTAAATTGCCAATGGGAAAGCAAAGAAACCCACACAAGAAACCAACAATGGTTTGAATAGTCATTGTTGGAAAACAAACCAAATTGATCTGATTTTTAAATCTAAGTTGGTCGAGTCCTTTAATGAGTTACTAGAGCCACCAATGGATCGATCAATGTCTCCACTAAGTCAATCAACTTACCCAAGAATTCAACAGAATTAGGGAATAACATAAAACACACAAAAAATGAGGTTCATGTGGCTCAATAACCCACGACAAAAAAAATATATTGGCAATGAGTCTTCAGTTTCGAACAACCCATTACTTATTTGGGAAAAAAATGATCCAGTTTCACCAGTGTCTCAATCCCATCTGAGTCTTTTCTGCGAACTCGAGATCACAAAACCAATTGCTTTGGTACCACGTTGTGATAGGCATTTAACTGTAGAGGAGAATGGATTTGAGAGAAGTGGTGGTGTCTAAAGACAGTGTTGCACTGAAGCACAAAAAACACTCCATGAGAGCACAAAATGAACTCTCTCGATGATAATAGACTGATCACAAGGATCATCTATAAATATGTTTCGTTCATGGACCAAACCAACAATCATGGGATGGAGTCGGTTGCACCTGCCCATAAAACGTAGATCTGAGATCCTAAGTGGACATGGTCTACCATCAATTTAGTCGGTCATTGGACCCAAAGAACTAGCTAATTTCCTTAATCGACAAGGTGAGGTTTACGATGGAAGTGCATGATCCAACAAAATGTTCATGACATCCATAGTGAAATTGGTGGTTGGACTAACCCAAAAATACCTTGGGATGAGAGAAAATGAAAATTTATAATACTAAGGAGGTTGAGGATGAACACCGTTTCCTTTTAACTTTCTCTACACTCAACAAGAGCTGCACAACAACTTAGTCCCTGCCTAACAAGACGATCTTATACACCAATTTGATATCTAGCTTGGTTGGAATCTTAAAAATAAATTATTATTATTATTACAAGTATTTAGATAAATGATTCTTAATTAGTGAATAGAAGTTAATACACATTTTAAAATTTAAAATGTATTTATTTTATTTTATTTTTAATATTTTAATAAAATTTTAATTAAAAATAATAATAATCAAAATCTTTAAAATGAATTATTCAGTTATACTTAAGTAAATTTTAAAAATTAAATAAACAATTGTTTAAAAAATAAATAAAAATTGAAATTAAAAAATTTCTAAATATTTTTAATAAAATCTTTAACCAAAAAAAAAAAAAAAAAAAAAAAAAAAAAAAAAAAAAAAAAAAAAAAAAAAAAAAAAAAAAAAAAAAAAAAAAAAAAAAACTTAAAAAATAAAATTAAAATTAAAAACCAAAAACATGCCTAACTTAAAAAAAATTAGTAACATATGAATTTTTTTTTAATTTGCAAACATTTAAAAAACAAAAAACAAAAACAAAAACCGTGGATGAATATCATTACATATTCACGGCGAGCCTATGTCGTACCCGATTGGCCATTCTAGTGATTAGATTGACAGTATACCACGACAAGTCTATACTGCATCTAACTGCCATTCTGATGACCTAATGTAGACTGTCTGACCATGTCCAACAATCCATACCATGCATATCCTGATACAGCCTTTTTACTTTTTACCCACGCTGGCTACATTGACATATTAAAATGTATACGACAATCAAGAGATAAGATTTTGGTAAGATATTAATAAATGTGTAAACAATATAATTCTTCATTTTTTCCAAATGTCAACCACTAATTTGTGTAATTTAATTTTATATCGAAATACGGAAGCCTGCAACAAACACCTCTGTTAGCCACTGGAATTCCTAGAATTTTTTATTATTATTATTAAAAAATACATATTTAATTTCTTATGTTACACATTGATATAGCACATAAATTTAAAGTCAACAATAATTACATAGTCAAAGGGCAATCCCATTACTATAGTTCAGGCTCAATATGAGACTAATAAATTATAAGTATTACAATCTACCAAGTGTGTAACTTAATTACTCTTCAAAGCTTTATGTGTTACCAAAATAACAAGAGCAGCATAGCATGCGCGATACCTGCCGAGAATTTAATTATACTGTACGCAATTCACTATACCGGCCGCTAAATGTTCTACTAATTAATAAAATATGAAAAATGATAATAATAACATAATTTAATTTAAAATACACCGGCAACATAATAGAATATATCTTGTTTTATGGATTTGAATTTGTTTATATATTTTATTTTTTATTTATAAATTTTAAAAGAAAATATGTATTTATCAATTTTAAAAGAAAATAAATATTTATAATTTTAAAAGAAAATAGATATTAATCCACATGGGCCGACATTGGAAGGAAAGTGGTTTCTTAATAATAAATCAAAGATCTTTCCACGTCAATTGCATTATGTCAAGTAAAATATAATTGAGGGACACGTGTTTACACTTAGGCCGTCCGATTTCAAACGTTAATCTTGTCCGTCCATGATTGTTTTTGGCGCGTAAAGGCTACAAGAACGTATTGTTAATAGTGACGATGCAATCATCTAATTTTTACAATAATTTTGTGGTCAGACACAAAACCACCTGTGAACGATTCCGTGTCGACGCTAAATGTAGAGGTGGGTACTAGGGGATAGGGGCATCTCTTAGCCCGCTAAAAGATTATTAAGTCCGGTTAAAATAGGGATCTTTGCAGTGCATAAACTATATTTTAAAGATAAATCCGAGTCCAACTCAAGTCTCCTCAACTCCTCACACGTGATTGCCGTAAAAAACGGCGGTTTCAAATGTCGTCTACAGACAACCGGGGAGAGTTCCGTAAGCGAGCATTCCAACCCGGTATCCAGGCCGAGTATGCGCGTCGAGTAGCCAAGTATCCAAGGCACATGCAAATAGCGCAGCATCAAACAGATTCGATGTTAAGTTGATATGATGTATGTACCCGATATTAATATTCCCGGACCGACTTTGCAAGGTTCATTTATGAACCGCCGCCGGCTCTGCAATAACACTTTGATTTCAACAACCAATGGGATCTTGCCAAAACTTTTTTTAAATAATTAAAATAAATAAATAAATTCATTGCCAAAGTCTGACATTGAAAAACAATACAAATATTTGGTCAACGCATGGATTAATATATGGTCAAGAGCGAACTCATCGCTATATACCTGGCCTTCGGCAGGTATAATAATTACCTTGATACTTTTATTTTCTACAAAATTGACATTTTAGAGAATATTTAGTCTAATTCATTTTATTTTTATGGTAAACCTTATCGATAATAGGGGATTGTAACGATCGTCATATCTTTAAAATATAGTTAAAAATTACACTAATAGTGAAGCTACCGAAGTATGTAAGTAGAAAAAATAAATAAAAGCAAACCAAAGGAGTTGTGCTTCAATTTTAAGAAATATGTATTTAGAATAAATAAATAAAAGCAAACCAAAGAAGTAGGTGTTTCAATTTTAAGAGTAATTGTGTATTTATTTGAAATGTATTTCGCCTAGTTTTTTGTTTTGAATTTCTAGGGGACCTATAAATTAGTCTCCGCTTCCACTAAATCAAAGGAAGAAAGCGAGAATTTGGTACTTAAATTTGCTTAGAACAAATAAGCAATTGGAATTTGGATAAATGTAGGTTGTCATGTCGATGAAAATAGTTTGTTTGAATTCTTGTAATTCCTCGCCACTTGTAACTATTTACCTAAACAATTTCAACATGTCATCGATTGTAAATAAGAATGATAAAATTGTGGCTTTCACATATATTATGCGAGTAAAAACTAAGCATAGTAGTTGTAATTGGAATTTTGGAAATTAAGAATGATAAGGAAGACAACAACAAGAAGGGAAATTTGTCATTAGATCATAAGCTCATGTATTATGATTAAACATTACATTCTAATGAAATAATTAGCGATGGGGATAAATCTAGTGCACACTGTAACTAGATCCACTTGAATTCTACCTTGTCTTTGTAGCTCATACATACGGACGTACCCTAGCTTACGAATGCCATGCCCCATAAGACATGTCATATAGAACATATATGTATAGGTCTATTAGTGTTATTTTGTTGACACATGGTTGGTACACATGTTATGTTGGCATCAAGTTGCCACATGGTTGGTATACGTGTTGATATCAAGTTGCCATCATTATTGCTTGAATATCCTTCACCTAAGTTGAACTATAAACAATATTTATCATAGTTCATAAGCAAACATACCATAGTTCATAAGCAAACATAGATCCAAGTCAATCTTAGATCTTTCAAGTGCTCAGGGGATCAAAAGGTTTTTACAAACATCTCTTTAAAAAATATTAACATGGTACTGCAATCATCTCAATCTCCAAGAGACCTCTCAATGCTTAATAGGCATGTTGGTTGCACGTGCAACATCTACATTTCTCCCCATACAAAGATCCCATACAAAGATAGGATGATACACAAAATGTTGTTTCAATTTTATTTTTTTAATTGAATGTGGGCAATGACACACCAATGGAACATCATCATTACCCACATTACACCATTGGGCTATAGAAGTCCTTATTCATATTGGCCTATAGAAGTCCTTATGGGCACAATATATATTGCCTTAAAAAAAGACATTGCAAATGGCATATTCACATGATAATATGTAATTAGAGACAAGGTATACATACATTTGTTGTACCATAATATAATAATTATTACTACACCAAAAGAAACAAAGTGCACTTTACAACTTCAGTAAAAGTTGTCACATATGTCACAGTTTTAAACCAAAATAGAATATAATAAAAGGATTTAAAATCAATTATATATATAATTGAAACAATTAAGATTTGTATTAAAAAGTTGTTGAAGTCACACTGTACAACATAGTAATACAAAAAAAAGTTTTCTAAAAGTTTGTCTTTCAAAGATTATCCAAATCTCAAAATTACTACCTAAGGATTGTAAAAAAGTTTTCTAAAAGTTTGTCTTTCAAAGATTATCCAAATCTCAAAATTACTACCTAAGGATTGTATTGTTCTAATTGTTTCAAAAGCATAACTAAGAGACCTATTAGAATAATTTCTCTAAAAATGGTTTATAGTCAAAATTGATTTGCAATAAATAGATGAACCTGAAATCAAGTAAAAATATGCCTATTGTGGGCTTCCTACATGCCTTCCATTTTTTGCTTGGGATCTTGGTCCACAAATTCCATTTCCAACTCTCCTAAGTGTTGCTAATATATTTCTTCTCCTTTAGCCAAATTAGGAACAAATCCGACAGACATCCTCGAGGGGGATACTTCAAATTGTAAGCTCCTAGATAACCCCATAATTATCAGTGGATAAAGCATACTACAATTAGTCTCCAACTTCTCAATCTATCTTGTTTGTTGAGTTGCAATCTCTAATATCTTTGTATGCCCCGAATTCTAAGCTTCATATTAATTAGAGACTCTATTATTCAAATTGGAAATTGTTATTTGATTGTCATCAAGAAGCCTATTGTGCCTCCTTCGAATCCATCTCAACTCCACAACTTCACAGGAAAAACAACATCTAGGTGATTATGGTTTGCCACCTCCTATTCTTTCAAATTTTTCCTAATGACGCACTCAATCCAATGTTGATTCAAACTTGGGGAAGACTATTGAAAACCCAATCTTCAGATGAAGTCAAGATGACTCCAATAAACCAAAGGAAAAGAACCTTGTACATGAATCCTTTGAAACACTCAACATGGAGGTGGTTCCCAAAACTCCAATGTAGCCCACAATTACCTGCGACGATGAGGAAGGATAAGCAATGAAGGCCACAATATTCTCTTAACCCAATCCAGGCCAAGGCAAGACCGATTGGGCTTAGAAACAAAATTATCCCACCATTCTAAACCATAGCCATAGGTCTTCATTTAATATTCTAAGCTGCCATCGAGGATGGTATGTGCGATGGTACCAGAAGTTCGAGTGGTGTTAATGCCCTTCCCCTCGTTGTTAATGCAACACACCACTTGTCTTGTGTTACACCGACCATTATAACCATGGTTTATGTATGTTGTGACTTAAACTAGGGGATGTGGGAAAAGGATATAGATCCCCCTTTTCCCCGAGAATTATTGTGCTCGTGTTGGTTTCTCCATTAGACAAGGAATCCACTTGCTTGTCATGTTCCCTTAGTACATGGAAGTACTATATGTAAATGTGTTGAACCTGCACATAATAGATCTAGCTGGGAAATGACATACACAGTTGCAGAGAAAATATGAGAAAAGAGAAGGAGGAGAAAAAGAATGGAAGAATTATGATTAACCAAATGAATGAATGATAATTTACACATGATATACTTTGTATAACTCAACTAATGCGCATTGGAGGAGAAGCCAATGTGCCATAGTGGTTGTCTAGAGTGATCTCGACACACACCAACAGTTACGAGAGTAAACTGCCACCTAGTCTAGTCTCTCGGGCAGTTATAGTAGTGAACTACCACCTAGTCTGAGTTAACTAGTCTATTAGTCTCCAGTTAACTCACTGAAACAGAGTGAAGTGAGGAGGATATCAAGTAATCATGAGTAATGCGCTAGTCTGGTGATGATCCCAAGGACAATGAGCATTAGTTGGTGATGATCCCAATGTTGCATGGTGATAATGCCAATGTGGCATCTAGACTCCACTCAACTGATCAAACTGAAGTGTGAACTAAAGAGAATATTCTCCCTAGAGGAATATTCTTTCTAAAATATAGGAGACTGAACAATGACTAATAAACATAGGGAAAGCCTTAGGAAAAATAAATCCTAGGTGTGTGTGAAGTATCTCCAACACCCCCCCTGAACATCACTATGGTTAAAATAAAGAATGGGTCTTGACAACAAGGCCATGTTAGGTACCCAAGTACAAAAGATACACTAAAATAAACGAGGAAAGAGGGAAAACCTCATTGGAAACCCCCCCTCTCAAAGTACAATGTATGTAAAAAGAAGAACTGACAGTGGCTAGGCAACTGTGTCCTTCACTCCAAGACGACTGCGTAGAGAATGGAACTTCTGCTTAGTGAAGGTCTTAGTGAAGATGTCTGCAATCTGTTTTGCTGAAGGACAAAACTGCAGGTCGATGATCCCCTCATGTACTAAGTCCCGGATGTAGTGCATGTGGATCTTGATGTGCTTTGTTCGCTGCCTCTGAACTGGATCTCTGTAGAATTTCAAAGTGCTCTGGTTGTCACACGAGACGATGATCGGTCGATGAAACTGAATGCCCAACTCAGTGAGAAAATGTTGTAGCCACATAGCCTGAATGGTTATGTTAACTACCCCTCTATACTATGCCTCGGCTGAAGATAGAGCAATAACAACCTGCTTCTTGCTCGACCAACAGATAGGCCCAAAACCAAGATTGAGTGAGTAAGTAGATGTGGACTTGCGATCAATGTTATTGCCAACCCAGTTAGAATCAGTGAACATGTTGAGGTCCAATGTAGAGTCTGTTGAATAGTGAATCCCAAAGGTGATGGTGCCCTGTACGTATTGAAGGATATGCTTTGCATCCTTCCAATGTAGCTCATGCGGCTCCTACATGAACTTGGAGACTGCTCCAACTGCATAAGAGAGGTTTGGTCTAGAGTGTGTGACATACAACAAGCTCCCCACTAACTGTCTGCACAGTGTGTTGTCAACTGGTGGAGTGTCCCCGCCATCCTCAAGTCTGACTCTTGATAGAAAAGGAGTCGGGGCAAACTTGCAGTTTGTCATGTGAAATCTCTCAAGGAGATCTCCTGCATACTTGGCCTGAGACAGTTTGATGCATGATGCATCCCGACTGATGTTGAGACCAAGGAAGAAATGCAGCAGACCCATGTCTGTCATCAAGAACCTGTCATGCAGAATCCTCTTGATTGCAGAAATCGCTGAAGTCGAGCAACCGGTGAACAACAAATCATCAACATACAAAATTAGGAGTAGAAGTGAATCAACCGTCCTGAGCATGTAAACATCTGGGTCTGAATTACAACGTACAAAGTTATGTGACAGCAAGTAGGAGTCCATCTTGGCATACCATACCCTCGGAGCCTGCTTAAGACCATAAATAGATTTCTTCGGTCGATAGACCAAAGATGAATCCTACATAAATCCCTGGGGTTGCTCCATATAGATCCCCTCATACAGATCGTCGCGAAGAAATGCATTCTTCACGTCCATTTGATGGATTTCCCATCCCTTGGTTGCCTCAATGGAAAGTGCCAAATGTAGGGAATCCATCTTCACTACTGGAGTGAAGGTCTCATCATAGTCAATGCCATGCACCTGCTGAAAGACTTTGGCAACAAGCCTGGATTCGTATCTGCTAATATGTCCATCTGCTGCGCTCTTGGTCCTGTAGACCCATCTGCACCTGACAAGTTTCCTTCCTAGAGGAAGGGGAACTAGATCTGAAGTCTAGTTCTCGAGGAGAGAGTTGTACTTCTCTTGCATGGCAGATTCTCAAAAGGAATTTCCAACAGCCTCGCCATAAGACTGTGGATTTGAAGACTGAACCAAGAATTGATGGCTGGGTGGCATCGGTTCAGTGGCAATGAGTGCAAGAGGAGTCTCCTTGAAACCAGATCGAGTCTTAGTATCAGCTGGATCCCCAACAAGATCAATTACATCTTAAAGAGTAGTCTTTGCCCACTTGGGCCTCTTCTCTGGCTCTACATTTGCAACTGGATGCACTGACTCCGCATTTGAATGTACTGACTCTGTATCAGGATCATTTGAATCCTATGAATAAGAACTCTCATACGAAGAAGAGTCGGCATGTGCATGCTCATCATCTTTGACAGGTGGAATAACAAAGGTGTCTGTTGAGGTGCTTGCAAGACAGTTTCCTCGAATTGGACACTATGCTCAATGATGAGTCGGTCTGAGGAAAGATCAATGAGTCTGTATCCCTTCACACCATCAAGGTATCCAACAAAGATACACTCTGTGCTCTATGGATCAAGTGCCTTCCTCTTCTCAGAGGGAATCCTAGACCATGCACATGAATCGAAATTACGAAAGTGGGTCACTTTTGGTTTAAGGCCACTACAAGACTCATAGGGGGTCTTATCCTTGACACATCTATGGGAATATATTTTTTGGATGTAGGTTGCACAATTAAGTGCTTCAACCCATAATCTTTGTGGAAGTGACTTTGCATGTAGCATGCTAGATGCCATCTCTTTTAGAGATCTATTTTTCTGCTCAGCAACTCCGTTTTGCTGCGGAGTATAGGGAACCGTGTGCTGCTGCTGAATCCCTGCCTCATGACATAGATTTTGTATCTCATGGTTGACATACTCTCCCCCGTTATCTATTTAGAGGACTTTGATTTTATTTCCTGACTGTGTCTCAACAAGGGCTTTGAAATCTTTGAGGTGTTGAAAGACCTCTGATTTTTTCCTGAGAACGAAAATCCATGTGAAGCGTGAGAAATCATCAACAATAATGAGCACATACCTTTCTTTACTGATTGATGGATGTGGAAAAGGGCCCATGAGGTCACTATGGATCAAATCTAAAGGAGAGGAAGCCTTATGTGTCTTTCCTTTGTCGAATTTCTCTTGAGGGTGTTTTCCAAGAACACATCCCTCACAAATTCCTTTGGAGAAGTGGATGTCAGGTAAACAATCAACCATTCCTTGCTTGCTAAGTTGTTGCATATATCTGAAATTTAAATGCTCGAACCTTTTGTGCCATATCCTACTGCTTTCATCGGCATGGGTAAGCAGTAATGCAGAATCTGGTTCAATAAATTTAGAAAATGTGTAGAGTCTAGATTGATGATTTACCTCACCGGTAACAACCCTGGAGTTGGTTTGCATGTCATAGATATCCACTGCATCAGGTGTGAATATGACTCTCTTTCCAGTGTTGGAGTTTGTCATCCGATACACAAAGAGAAGATTGACGAAAAGTTTGGGAACGTGTAGCACATTCTCGAAGCTTATGTTTGTGAGTTCAATTCTTCCTTTGTCGGTGACCTTGACTGGAGAGTTGTCCCCCATCAGAATAGGAGGACCTTTGCGTGCATCCAATGAAGAATAGACTTCTTTTGTGGCAGTCATGTGGTGTGATGCACCTAAATCTACGATCCAAGCATCGGGAGAGGAGTTGATAGCAATCAAAGCATGGCTATAATTGCCTTTCTTGGGATTCTGATCTTCTGGCTTCTTCTTCTTGGCACCCTCGGGGATGCGATCTCCAAGGTTGTTTTGTTGAAGTATTTGGGTCATTAGATCTATCTGTTTCTACATACATGTGGATTATGGATGGAATCCTTTATGGAAGTAAGTGCATTTCTCCCATTTTCTTCCCTTTCCACCTTTGGATCCGGAGGCATTATTGAAGGGTTTTGAGTACCCTTCCTTCTTTGGATTTGCATGAGTTTTCCTTTTGTCTTTAGATTTATGATATTGATGACCGCTGCCATATTGCACATTAAGTGCATGCGCCTTTGGGCCTTTGATTTTGTCCATATTGATGAGCTTGTTCTACTCTTGTGTCAAAGACTCGATAAAGGCCTCAAGAGAGGGCATCGTCCAGGTAGATCCAGAGGCGAACCTAACTGAATGAAATGTAGATACAAACACTGAGTATTAGGGACCAAGTTTGTAAAGAATGGTGAGAACCATTTATTTCTCCTCCTTAGATTTATCAACCCCGCAAGCCTTGAGTTGCGAAAACAAATCCTTATATTTGGTAAAGAAATCTTGGAGATTGTCAAAGGTTTTTGGATCTAATGTGAGCAATTCCACCTTGAGCATGTGTCCCCTCATCTCGTCTTGTTTGCCAAAAATCCCTTCCATGGTTGTCCAAGCTTCATTGGGGGTTTTACAAGAGGATGTGTGAAAGAGGAGTTCAAGAGAAATGAGATCGCAAATTGTTCCAAACGCTTCATCCATTCGATTTAGATACTTGTATTTTTATATGGCTGATGTTGGTTCTGCCTCTATGTTCATGGTTAGCTAGTATAATACTCTACCTCGAAGATGCATTATCATCTTCTTCTTTTGTGCAAAGAAATTGTATGGTGTAAGAATGAATTCTTTTGGAAATTCCATTTTTTCGTTGTCTTCAATCTTCGGTACCTGCAAAAACAATTTGGTGTGTCTTTTCCCTAGCAGTTCATCAGATCTAATGCCATGTAAATGTGTTGAACCTGCACAGAATAGATCTAGCTGGGAATTGACATACATGATTGCAAAGAAAATATGAGAAAAGAGAAGCATGAGAGAAAGAATGGAAGAATTTTGATTAACCAAATGAATGAATGATAATTTACACATGATATACTCTGTATAACTCAACTAATTCACACTAGAGGAGAAGCCAATATGCCATAGTGGTGGTCTACAATGATCTGGACACACACCAACAGTTACGGGAGTAAACTGCCACCTAGTCTAGTGTCTTGGGTAGTTACGAGAGTGAACTGCCACCTAGTCTAAGTTAACTAGTCTATTAGTCTTCAGTTGACTGACTGAAACATAGTGAAGTGAGGAGGAGATCAGGGAATCACGAGTAATGTGCTAGTCTGGTGATGATCGCAAGGACAATGCGCATTAGTTGGTGATGATCCCAATGCTACATGGTGATAATACCAATGTGGCATCTAGACTCCACTGAATCGATCAAATTGAAGTGTGAATTGAAGATAATATTCCTAAGAGAATATTCTCCCTAGAGGAATATTCTTCCTAAAATATAGGAGACTGAATAATGACTAATAAACATAGGGAAAACCTTAGGAAAAAGAAATCCTAGGTGTGTGTGAAGTATCTCAACACTATATAATCTCAAACCTCTTTGATTCTTGCTGTATTACGAATATAAGCCTTGCTATCATGCAATCATTCGAAAGAGCGAATTGGTGGATGAACCTTATAATAATAGATGAATCACTTATAACCACAAGGCTCATGATTCTCACATCAAGAATCCCAAGTCCTTAGAAGAGAACTAAAGCCTCAACTTGATTGTTAGAAGTTTCTCCTCGACCCCACTTAAAACTAGTTTCTTCATTTTCTTTAGAATAAAAAACAACTCTCCCCAACGCACACCTTATCTACTACCTCTTTTAAAATCCATAATATTAAGATTTTTTTTTTATCATAATATTAAATATTTAAATTAATATAAATCCATCTAAACTCTAACTTTAATATATATATATAAACTAAATTACAACTCATACTTTTCATAAAGAAAACTTAAAACCGCCCCAAGAAAGAGTGACCACTCATATAGAGCGAGAGAGCAAGAACAACATGAATACTTTCTCATCCCTTTTTAGATTTCATTTTACGGGTCATCCTACTCTTTTTCTTAGTCCCTCTCTTCATCGAAGCCTAAACGTTTTACTTTGCATTCAATAAAAGGTCGATTCATATTAATGTGAAATTTTATAAATTTTACATTAAAAAATCATTAATTTTTTAATAACAAAATAATAAAATATTTGAAAAAATATAATAATAAATTATTAATTTTTGTAATAATAAAATATTAAAAAATATATAATTAGTAGGTATTTATTAAGATTTTATTTATAAAAGAATCATGTTATTCATTTTTTTTTCATTTACTTATATGATTTAGAATGCGGGTATATGTCTATATGAATTCATATATACAACTTAAGTGAGTTTAATGGTTAAGAGTATGTGTTTAGAGGTCACAAGTTCAAATCGAGAGGAGGGAGGGTATGTATACTTCTGTAAATTTTAGCAGTTAAATCACTGCACGAAGGGGGTCCCTTGTCCCACAAACAAAATGGTCTCATACACCAATTTGGTGACTGGCTTGGCCGTGACCTTAAAAATTGATGATGATGATAATGATGGTGATTATTATTATTATTTAGTGATTTAAATATTCAAAACATTTTGATATTTTTCAACACACATTTTGTAAAAAGTATGCTTTAATATATATAGTATATTTATTTCCATTTTATGCTATGCCATTTTGTCATTTTTATTATATTATCATAGTTATATTTTTATTATTGTAGTAGAGTAATAATGATAATTTATCATTGAATATAGAGTGTAATTTTTATTATATATTTTTAGTTTAAATTATAAAGAAACCATTACTATTTGATTTTTACTTCGAGAAAGCTATTATAACATAGGACGCTCTGCATAGCTACAAGAAGACGATATTGTGCAAGCAACATGGACTCCCTATTTTAAGCATTGTACTCTTGTGTTATCGACATATATATAATTTTTTGTTGCAAAAAAAGTGTTGCCCAAAGGATCATATTCGTTGTCTTTGGAAGGGGGAAATGAGTTGCTAAAAGGGCCTATGGATTGGTCATGGAGAAGGTGAGAGCCACAATGAGGAAGAGAGTTGTCAAAACTTGTAGCACTAACATTACAAATATTAACATCTGCCCACACAAATAACCATGTAAATCTTTATTTGTGCAACCATGTATGCATGTTTTTTGTAAATGAAACACGTGGCAGTCATACATGCCCTATAAAATGAATAAGATAGAAATAATTATCTTGTCCAATGTTATCCCACCAAATGCTTTTTTTAAAGCTAAAAATCTACTTCTATTATTATTTACAGTAAGGAAAAAATAAATCAGGAGGTTAGGTGACCTGCCAAAAAGGAAACCAAGTCTCATCTAGCCTATTGTTACAAAGAAAGTATAACAGTTTTTCAAAAAGATAATAATAGTGATCAACATACTATCAGGAAAAAAAATAGTCTATAACAAAGACAACTAAAGGTCTATCCTATCTTTGAGCATAATAGTAAAGATTTGTAATAACAAAAAAACATGCAGGTTGACCTAAGTTAGTCCTTGGGAGAGAGTTGAGTCTTTGTCTACTCCCCATCCATTTGAACCTCTTCCTCTTCATCCGCAACCAAGTTCTGAGCAGGTCTGGAGTTGTTCTCTATTGTAATTGGGCGGTTCCGAGTTCCAACCGAGGCCAATCCTTCAATAGGGGACTTGCTTGGATTTGGTTTAGAGGATGCCTTCAAAACCTTAAACTTAGTCCCATAAGTCGAGTGACACATTAGTTTAAATTTACCATGGAATACCTCGATGGTGAGTAGAATAGTTTTTTGGTTTGCCATGCATTTCTCCAGTGTTTGAGCCACCATAGCTTTAACATGCCAATAGAGTTTCATTTCCTTAAAGAACTTGGTCTCCTGAGTAGGAGAGTATAGAGGGTCATGCAACCGACCTCTAACCTCCTCCCAAATTTCCTCATTAAAGGTTTGTTTGCACTTGAGCTTCACCATGTCCTCCACCTGTTCGACCTCCCATTGTTCTTCCTCGGAGCAGTTTTCCAAGAATCTAATCTAAGAGTCCCAAGGCTCAATTTTCGCTCTGGTGAAAGCATGCGGGTGAGAGGATGAAGCCTCCTTTACCACTCCCTTTCCTTTGTCTTCCTTTGCTCCCTCCCTTAGCCATAATTGTATTTGAATAAGCTCCTTCCACAGTCTTGCCTTCTTTCGACCTCTGACCCTCGTCCCCATACCCTCGCCCCCTACCAGTCGAAAATACCAGGCCCAATAATCCCGACTGTCCTCGAAAAAGAAGAGCTCCCGACCTAAGACAACATAGTTGAGCTCCTGAACCCAGACATAGAGACCACATACCCAAATAACCCAGACATCGAGAATTCGTCCCTCCTGAACCCAGAAACATAACACACTGCCCTCTCTAACCTGAACGCCACTCAAACTAGGGGATTTTATCTAGAACGAGTTAACACCATGGATCCTTCCATTGGTCTCTCACATCTCCCATTCAGGGTACCTAAAGTCCCCTTGATAATCCGCTTGGAGATTACCCATCCCACCTTTGGCCATGATAGCCAAAGCACTACCTTCCTTGGCCATGATGCTCAAATACTTCTTGAGCCTACCATTCATTTCCTTCCCACTATGGATCATAACAAGGAGAAACACTGCCATGTACCTCCCACCTCGCAGGCGACCTTGATTATTCATTTCACAGATCGTGGGTACAAGGATGGAGATCTCCCCCCCTCCTTTCAGGCCCTTCAACGACACCCATCTCACCTCCACACATGCCATCTGCTACCTTCATGGTCACAACGAGCTGGGTAGTGGTCGGCTATGTCACCTATACACTTGACATCCTGTCGTTCAACACCCCATCCGAGGATATCCCACCAAATGTTAATTCATGTGACGATGTTGTGTCTTTTTTATAGGTGGGATAATATATATATTGACATATAATGCATGTGGCAAAGGAGATAGGCATGGTTCATAAGTGATTTTGACGACTATCTGACAAAGACAAGCAAGTATTGCGGATACCCTACCCCTAATTACACATTTGACATAATACTGATCACAAAGTTATCAACCATCACAAGTACAATTGACAAAAATAAACCCCAAAAATACGTGAACAAATAACTAGAGTACTATATTATTAAAAATTGAACCCAAGAAGTAGGTTGAACAATTAAACTACTATGTCATTAGATCACAAGTTCAAATATTATGCTTAAATAAATAACTGACAATAATGAAGATAATTCAAAGTACAACTAGAGCCACATGATTTTTTACCCTATCTTTGTATGTTGTATGTACAGACGTATTCTCGCTTTACAAACATCATGCCCCATAACACTAACATGTCATGCAAAATCGATCCATATAGGTCTATTAGTGTTATTTCATTACCACATGGTTGTTAAACATGTTGATGTCAAGTTGCCAACATTATTACTTAATCTCATTTACCATTGTTCTACAATAAACATTATCCATCATAGTCCATAAATAAGCACGAGGATGGATTGCCCCACAAAACCAAGTTGTAAGTAACATTTTTTTCCACAGAAAATTACTCTTTATATTTAAATATAAATATTAAACATCCACATACAAAAATCCCTTTCTTACTTATGTCAATAAGATCAACATGTAAGGTCACTATTCCCCATTACATCATCAAAATATACCCCCAGACCATATGAGCTGCTCCGACTTTTCTCAAACAGAGAAAGACTACAACTCTAGAAACATAAAGATAAGTATCTGAATCCCCAACTCCCTAACTGATTACACAAAGCCTCCAAATTAATGAGGCATTTCACCAGAGCCCCTATCCGTCAACAAAAAAGGTAAGATGAACAACTCCAGAAAAGAAACCAGGCTAAACTAATAAAGATCAAGAAACTGGTAAGGCCCCTCATGCTCCCCTATGCATTTGTAATAGATAAGATTCTCAGGTTCCTTTAAGAGTACCTTCTTTGATTGGCTATCTGCCTCTTGGTTGTCAATTCTATACACGTGGGCAAAGGATAAATTGTGGAATTGGTTGATTAATACTGAGATACTATCCATCCAGCAGTCCAAAGAGACAACCTGTAGACGTCTTTTCCCTTTCAACCAATCAATTATAATATTGGAATCTCCCAAAACATGTAGCTCCTAAATGGATAAATGGGAAGCCAAGGAAAGCAAGGCCCACACTCCAAGCAATTCTTCTCTAGTATTGGTACCATGCCCACAATTAAGGAGTCATTTATATCTACTTTGATCATTGATCCCGATGATGCCACCCGCTCCGCTGTTTAGACCTGTTGATGAAGTCGCTCCATCGAACCAACCCACCGTGCCTCCCTCGTCCAGAAAATAATGCTTCAGTCTCGGTACATAAACTTTTGGAGTCTTTTTATAATCCCTTAAAACTAAAAGAGAACTATGAATCACTTTATGAGTCCTGGGGATGTTGTCATCAAAGACCATAGAGTTGCGCTCCTTCCAAATAGACCAACAAATAAAAGCTGGAAGAGTGGGTAGTTGGGAGTTTTGGGCCAACCATTGTTTGAAGCAGTATATCAAATTATTCCCCACCCAAAAGCCCGAATAGTTTAAATACATTCTTAGGTTGTTCCAGACTTCCTGCGTAAAGGCACAATCCAAAAAAAGATGCTGAGTCGATTCAGAATTTTCTAGACATAACTTACATATACTTGGGCAAATAAATCCCCTGCGCTGAAGGGTCTCCCATGACAGAACTTTATTTTCCATCAT
>SNQJ01S0005558.1:97862-115831 GCA_010110895.2 Picea sitchensis | reverse complement strand
GGCCATCGCCGAGGAATGTTTTTGAGGTAAGGAGCTTTCATGGTTTGGCTAGTTTCTACCGAAAGTTCATTCGGAATTTCAGTGGAATTAGCGCAACAATGATGGACACAGTAAAGAAGCGGCATAAAAAATTTCACTGGACAACAGAGGCTGAAAGAAACTTCAATCTGTTGAAGCGGAAGATAACAAAGCAACCAATTCTGGTGTTGCCTGACTTTCAGAAAACATTTCAAGTGAAATGTGATGCCAGTGGGTATGCTGTTGGAGGGGTCCTGAGTCAGGATGACAGACCTTTTGCATATTACAGCGAGAAGCTGGATGATGCAAAGCTGAAATACTCCACATACGATAAAGAGTTCTATGCCATTATACAGGCATTGAAAAAGTAGAGGCATTACTTGATACCCAAGGAATTTGTATTGTACAGCGATAATCACGCATTGCAGTTCGTGAGTCAATAGGATAAGTTGAACCAAAAGCATGCGAAATGGGTAGAGTATATGCAAAATTTTACATTTGTGATCAAGCATATTTCAGGGACTGCTAACAAAGTGGCAGATGCTTTGAGCAGGAAATGTTTGCTGTTGCAAGAGTTCAGAGTCAAAACTTTGGGTTTTGAAAATTTAAAAGATATGTATGCAGGTGATGCAGACTTCAGAGAAGCTTATGAAGCAGCCGAGAATCCAATGCTCAGGGATCGAAGTCCGTGGCTGGAATACCTGATCCAAGAAGGATTGCTTTTCAGAGGTAATCAACTGTGCATTCAGAATTGCTCCATGAGGGAGAATTTGGTAAAGGAAAAACACAGCGGAGGCTTAGCAGGTCACTTTGGACATGATAAGACATTCGCCAAGTTGAGCGAATCATATTATTGGCCAGGGATGCGCACCGATGTCAAACGATTTGTTGACAGATGCAGGATATGTCAACATGCGAAGGGTCGAAAGCATAACACATGGTTCTATCAGCCATTACCCATACTTGAGAGGTCGTGCGAGGCAATCAGTATGGATTTTGTGCTAGGACTGCCGAGGACGCAAAGAGGGGTTGATTCCATCTTTGTGGTGGTGGACATGTTTTCGAAGATGGCACATTTCATACCGTGTCATAAGACCAACGATGCAACCCACATCGCGAATTTGTTTTTCAAAGAAATTGTCAGGTTGCATGGATTGCCGAGAAGCATAGTCTCGGACAGGGATACGAAATTCATAGGTCATTTTTGGAGGACGATATGGAAAAAGCTGGGAACTAATCTGGCATTTAGTTCAGCTTATCATCCGCAAACGGATGGACAGACGGAGGTGGTCAATAGAAGTCTGGGAGATCTATTGAGAAGCTTGGTGACAGAGCACCACAGCAGTTGGGACCAGATATTGCCACAGGCAGAGTTTGCGTACAATGATTCGGTGAATCGGAGTATAGGAAGAAGTCCATTCCAGATTTTGTATGGGACACAACCGAGAGGAGTTTCTGAGCTCAGAGAGTCAGAACAGGCTGAAACTAGCAGCACGAGTGCAGAAAGATTCGCTGAGGCGATGTAAGAACTTCACCTATAGGTGAAGCAGCGACTGCAGAAGTCCAACCAGGAGTATAAGCGCAGAGCCGATCAGAGGAAGAGACAACTTCAGTTTGAAGTTGGAGACATGGTTCTGGCGCACCTGAGGAAGGAAAGGTTCCCAAGGGGAACGTATAACAATCTCAAGATGAAGAAAATCGGGCCATGCAAAGTCCTGAAGAAATTCGGGGAGAATGCATACGAGCTTGAGTTGCTAGAGGGCATCGGGATATCTCCGATTTTCAATATTTCGGATTTATACCCATACAGGGCTGGGGAAGCAGACACTGGAACTGAGGAACCAGTGATCTAGTGGTAGAAGCAATTACCAGTTGCACAGAAGCCTCAGATGGAGTGCATACTGGATAAGAGAGTAGGCCGGAAGACCAGGCGGAAGCAGTATTTTGAATACCTGGTGAAATGGAAGAATCACCCAGTGGAGGACGCCAGCTGGGAAACAGAAGCAGTTATATAGAGGCATGGTCACACCGTGTAGGAGCTCATGGAGAGGAGCCCATGAAATCTTTTGAGCCGAGGAGTATGATGCAGGAGCATCCACACCTCATCAAGCGAGCCCGCGCGAGGAGAAAGAAAGAACAGTTGGGCAGCGCCAACACCAATTTTGAAACATGGTGATATCGTTGCGCCAAGACATTAATGCATGGTTTAATGAAGCACACTTGTATTGTAAGACGGACCTTGAGCAGATAAGCTCTCGTCCTTAGGTAGATGAGGCATTTATTAGATTTAATGCAGGTAGATAAAATAATTAAGTCTAGATTAGACAATTTTACTTTCATGAGGGCAAACGGAATATAGGCACCCTCCTTTGTACATTGTATTATCATTCATTAGCATTCAGGAGCAAGAAGCAGAGCAGGACAAAGAAGTGTATGAAGAACCCCATGTACATATATTGAATTCATAGGAGAACTTCGACTCAATTCCATGGCTGTGCTTATTCTCTGTGTGTTGTTGATATTATGCTGTTGCATATTTGCTTCTTGTTATGCCTTTGTTTTATATGCTGTGTATGTGATTTCATGGTAGATGCATAGTCTGTGAGAGAGACGAGAATGAGTTTCAATTGTTTCTCTGTTTGAGCCAGGAGATTCCTGCATAGAGTGCAGTCGAATTCATCCGCATAGAGTGCGTTGATGAGGCCAGACGGTTAAACTCTCATTCTCAATCACCCAGAAGTTGAATTGGTTTTATTCGAGCCGTGCAGGATAATTGCCGGTCGAGGTTGAAGTCTCAGTGGCGATTCTGAGTTAAGGGAGTGGAAGATCTCTGTTGCAGGTGAGTGCAGGAAATTTGAATAATTCAACACTTAGAGAGTTGTTGAAAAGTTGAGTATAGGAAACGGGCGTAAAAGTCTCTGAAGGAGTCAGAGTCAAAAAGCTTAGGAGAGATAGTTCCTTACTATTGCTGTGGGAAAGTTAACCCATAGGCTCGGGAAGGATCGAAGCCCATCGGGGTTCGACATTCGACGTTTGACGAGGCAAGGTGCAGACTCGTTGAAATCGTGAGTCGCGATTTCCCGAGTTATTCAGAGCCGTCGATCAGAGCAGGGACGCGTGGCATCGGATCCCGGGAGAATCGAGATTCGACGTTCGGGGTTTTCAACACCAAGGAAACTAGCATCGTGGATCCGCAATCCGCGAAATCCCGAAGGTGACGTGGCAGCGTGGGACCCCGGAAGCTAGTGGAATACAGGTGGCGCTCGATCGGGGAATCGACACATCGGTACTCGGGGTTTAGAAGTTCAGAGTGTTGACGTCGCGGATAGCGAATTCCCGATAGGGAAATTCCCGATAAGAGTGGAAAGCGTTGACCCGTTGACCCATCGGGGTTCAGGGTTTTGAGTTGCACAAGGTTTGTGAACGAGTTTCGCGACACCGCGAGACCCGATCTCCCGAGAAGCGAAGGGGAGACTTCCAAAGGAGAACTGTGGGTAGTGATAACTCCCGAGAGGAGTAGGAGGAGCATTTACGCTCTTCGGGCCGAAGGAAGTGAAGGTCCTGGTGAGCGGGTTGGACCGTGAGGTCGTGACTTCGCGTCAGTGTGCTAACACTTTGGCCTGGAAGAGATAGTAAATGCCTTTTCTATTGATCACCTCAATTAGCTCCTTCGACAAAATAACCGACTGTCCCATCCCCAAGATATATTCTTTTCCAATCAGTATTGAATGCCCATTCCCCAAACTCCAAGCTATCCAATGTAATAGGAGATTAAGGGATTTTAATAAATATTTCCATGCCTGTGAACCTTTCTCCTTTGTAGTATCCACTGTTCGTAGCCAACACACTATTGAAACAAACGACAAATACTTGTCTTTTAGAACCCAATGCCATAACCCCTCCTTCATCAGAGCCCTCCAAAGACTGTTGGCTGCCAAGGCTATACTAAAACATACACATGGTAATATGTAGCTAGATTTGAGCTGTATGTGCTTTCATTGTACCACAATATAATAATTATGATTGCACCAAAATAAATGAGGTGCACTATATGATTTAAGTAGAAGTGGTTCAATGCTTCCACTTATAAACCAAGATAACATAAAATAAAAAAACATTTAAAACCATAATATAATGAAATAAACAAAAATACTAATTACTTTAATCTCTCTATATAAATTAATATAATATGCTTTACTCTTAATTTGTTAACATTTAAATATTTAAACTTAATAATTTTTCGATCTTTATTTCTATTTATATAATAGATCCATAATTAAATAGTTTATTTTCATCTTTTTCAAAGAAAAAAATCATATATTTTGATATTTTGAAGAAAAATCAAATTATACATAGTTATGTGCCTATACCAACACTCAAAAAGGTGGGAATCAAACCTACTCCAAAAGCGAAAGGAACCAACAAGGAACCAACATCAGTTGATCACATCAAGTTTTTAATTTATAACCTTCTATAACAAGGTAATTAAGCCCCTCTCTCTTTTTTTTAAACATTATAAGCTAAATTACAACACAAAACTACATTAACATCAAAATACAAATTTACAGTCCTCATACAAATTTTCAATAGAGAGATTACTTATTCAAGAGTATATATTGCCTCTATAGTCTCAACCACAATCATCTAGCCTTCTCGAAGGATAATTGCTTCTTTAGAAATATTGTCTGCTTTCTCATCCAATTCTCTAAATAGACGTTGATGACAAACATATTTCTCACCTTTATGATTTTGTCCATAATTAGGGTTAGTAATGGATTCTACAAGCTACTTTTCCCATTCGTCCAATCAATTACAATCTTAGAATATCTCATCACTTGTAAATGGTTTATATCCCTATCCAAATAAATTTTAAGCAACATTCATATAACATTTAACTATGCTCTATTGTTTATTCCATTTCAACATAGATCTTGAAGGTAATGCAATAATTTTGATCCAAACATATAATGCCACTAACACCACATCTTTTAGTAGAATCTTGACATGCTCCATCGAAGCAACCCCACACCTTTTCCTTATTAATCCCTTATGCTTTGAGATTTCTATTTTTTCTTGATTTTATTTGGCATCCATATTCTTTTATAAGCATAGCTAACCCGATGGCCAACTTGTATTGGCATAATTTCTTTATCTTGAAATGTCATCTCACTATGGTCAACCATAGAGCCCACATAATTGTTCCCATGAGTGCCTTATGAGCTAATAATCTTTTGTCTAAAAACCATCTTTTTGGACATCAAGGAAAGTTATTTCGTGACCATTTCCTAACCTTATTTGACAATTTTAAAAAGGGACAATGCACAAAGAGATGATCAATTAATTCTTCATTTGACTTACATAGAAATATACACCATCGAGGACATTGCCAAGTCCTCTTTTTGCAGTTGTCCCATGTGAGCACTTTGTTAGATAAAGTCAACCATAAAAGATCTTCACTTTCAAAGGAAATTTGATTTTCCATATTGATTTCTACCACCATTCCTTAATAGCTTCATCTTCTTCTGCCATGCTTACCTCATAACCCAATTTTGTTGTGTAGCTCCTCAAGGCTTTGTTTTTAGACCAAATAATCTCATCATCCATATCTATTAACTTTATGCCACCATGTTTCAAATTAAAAATTGTTTTCATTCCTCTACCATCTCTCCTTGAAGGTTTATATGGGATGTTGATTTCCATCCCTACCTTTATATATTATTGTTATCATGGACTATTTCATTTGCAATACTATGTATATCCAAATTATGAAGTTCCCACCTTAAAGAATCAGAGAGCTTGTAAAAATCAATACAACCCATCCATGGATCCTCACATTTTCTCACTTTATTTCCTTTTCTAATATTCCACACTAACCATTTCCCTAACAATGGAAATGCTTTCACTAGAGCTTTCCAAATAATTGAACCTCCTCCCCAAACCTTTAGCCTCTTTTGTATATAATCCTCCATTGAGTCTAGGGCTATGTATTTTGCATTCATTATCTTACCCCATAAACCCTCATTTTGCATTAACTTCCATAGGTTTTTTACTACCAAAGTCTATCCAAATATATGAATATTTTTCAAACTCCATCCTCCTGCTTCCTTGGGCTTTGTCAACTTCTTACATTTGACTAATGGAATGCCCAATTTTTTGCCTTTTCCTGTTCACACAAAGTTCAAATTTGTTTTCCTTGTTTTCTCTAGAATCCCTTTTAAAATGTGGATTGATGAAAGCCAATGCATTAGAATCCCTTCTAGAACATATTTAACTAAGGTTAGACTCCCTCCTCTAGACAACCATCTATAACACCAAGTTCTTACCCTACCTTCAATCTTCATCATTAAATAATATGAAAGACTTATGTACATTTACCTCCATAAATGTTCTTTTGATTTATAACTCCAAAATTTCCTTATACATCTCTGCCTCATTTTCTTACTTGGTCCAAATAAGGTGACAAAATTTACGAATAATAAACGAGACAATGATAGAGTGTTAGCCATATTAATACCCTTTGTCAAACCTTCTCTTTTGCATGTTGTCACCACTCTACTCAATCCTTTAGTTGTTGGACAATTGGTTTAGATTGATGGATAGTTGGTTTGGATAGTTTGTTGTCATTGATGTCAACCCTTGGAGAGTGATATTGTACATTGATGTCAACCCTTAGAGATTGATGTCAACCCTTGAGTATGTCTGGTAGCACAAATGTATGGGTAAGGGACCCTAGTGGGGATTGGAAGTGATGAACTTCCAAATTTGACATGGGATCTGGGAGTCCATTTGGTCAATAGTTTGTTTCATCTTATGAGGATCCAGGAGTGGAGGGTCCAGTATGGATACTTTGAGCAGACAATCATGATCAGATTAGAGCAACATCGACATGATGGTCCCTGTCAGAGACTAGCACGGGACCCTGGGATTACAGGACGAGACATTTCATTGACTGATGGAGAAGAGCGGACATTTGCAGGGGGGAGTCACTTTGATTTTTCATTGAGTTTCAGTATTGGGGAGAGCACGTCACTAACTGGTGATTCGTTGAGGTCTTGTAGTACCTCACTATGGCAACAACATGTTTAGTCGGTGGGGGTCGTGTTGAGTTTGGTATGGTTTGGTAGGATAGACCCATTTCGGGTTGAGGCTGTGTGTTATTTGCAGGAGACTCACGGTGTTGATATGTTACAGAACTATACTCCACATGGCATTGTAGTTGACATTCTGATATGGGATCCAGGGATTAGAGTGCTTGGTAGTTCAACGTTTGATGGAGTTGAGTTTCGAGTAGACTGGTTACTCAGGGAGTTGACTGAGATTCCTGGGCTATTGATCATTCTACTCATCAGGAGCATGTGGTTGTCATGCGTGGTGAGCACTTGGAGATACCACGGTTGTCATGTGTGGTGAGCACTTGGAGATACCACATCTTGAGGGGAGTCTACCTTGTGTCACACAAGGAATATGGGACCCCTATATCATATGTAGTTGATTCAGTTATTAAGCAGGACAAGCATTCAAGAGGACCGGTGAATGTCCCCATTTTGGGACATTATAACCCTATAGAGTGTTATGCCTACTGCATTAGCCAGATAGGGTGACAGAGAGTTCGAGAGATATTGAGGGGTTTTATTGGGCCAGACTCATCGTTCATCATAAGGATCCATTCCACACAACTTGGTTTTGGTTTGAAGGTATCTCACTCCATTTTCGTAATTTTGAGTTACGCGGGCCATCTTACCAATTTCACTAAGAAGGTCATAATGGGCATACATTTTGGAGAAACCCATTAGTGTAATAGCTCATCGAACTCGGGAAGAAGAGCACTAGGATTAGATGATGAGAAGTCACTTCAGTGGCCGGAGAAGCCATAACAATGGATAAATCACTTTAGAGGGTAAAACCACTAATTAATTAATTAAGTGATTTAATCAAGGAACAATAAAATAAAGTAAAAGTCACTTGGAGGAAAAATAACAACTTAATTAGGGTTTCAAGAGTGAATTAGGGTTTTGGAAAGCTATAAGAGAAGAGTCAGGACCTAATTCATCATTGGCGCAGATTATGACTGTCATTGAGGAGAAGAGGCACCTCTCAAGAGAGATAGTTCGATTCCGTGGAGGAAGACACCTATTGATTTCCCGGTGTTGAGAGACACACCCTTGTCATCGGGGAGATCACACAGGTCTTCAATCATTATTCAACAACAATTACGCAGGGTTCAGCAGTAAAGGCACATTCATCCAGAGTGAGGGTGCATCTTCGAGAGGGTTTTTAGTCGACTTA
The DNA here is from genome assembly GCA_010110895.2 of Picea sitchensis. Lineage (NCBI taxonomy): Eukaryota > Viridiplantae > Streptophyta > Pinopsida > Pinales > Pinaceae > Picea > Picea sitchensis. The sequence continues at coordinate 107,527 of SNQJ01S0005558.1, read as the reverse complement.
TCCCATCCGTGAGAATTATGAGATTTCCTATGACCCATTTGAGAGGAGGGCACATATTTTGCTTGGTTCTCATTCGACCTCGAATGGAGGAATCAACCGGGACGCATTTTCCGTGACTTGGACATGCGGTACTTTTAGCGGGCACATTTGGGGTTCCAGAGCAAGCGTTAGGCCGTATTCAGGGAAACCCTTCCAACCATTTTCCCAGTAGACCAAGGCAGTCGCTTTGAGACATATCTCATCCGGATTCGACGGTGGAATCATTAGGACGGCATTTTGCTAGAAGAAGAGGGGCGCATTCCCCCAAGGGTATCCATCTGGGGTCTAGATTCTTTAGCAGAGGGGTCCGACAAATACCAGTACTGAGGAGTAGAGAAGAGTGCATCATTTGGGACAGTTTCTAGGCCATTCCGAGAAGTATAGCTCCCAGGGAAAACTTTCTAGACTTCCAACAGTTACCGTCAGAGCTGCCATAGTCCCAGTGCATCCATTGATTCCGCAGTGCTCCCATATTCAGGGTATTATATTTTAGTTGCTTATTTGTATTCCGGCTAAGATCCTTTGTCTGTTGATCTATTCGAGTATTGTCAGTTTATTCGGCCGCATTCAACCATTTTGTAATCCACAAAGATATCATAATACAAACTTTGCAGTCCTTTGTCGTGTTTATTATTTGTATGATCATTTATATGCTGTAGACCATTCATCCTACACACACATCAGTAGCATTTCATAGACTAGCCAAGTCAGGAACATTACAATTTGTATGATGAATAAAGACATGAAGATCAATGAATATGCATGTAAGACTATTCTAAATGGAGAGTACATGTCATGCCATTTCCGTTGGTACGAGGTACATGATATAGTTCCTCACAGTTGAGGAGATATGGCTTAGTGAAGTTGGAGAACCCTCATGAGTTATCTAGAAGCCCCTAGAAGGTCAAACGAGTCAATTATTCTAGAAGCTCATAGAAGAAGTCTACTAGTCAAAGTAGTTGTAACTAGGAGTTAATCATGGGTAAAGTTGTTGCAATAAGAAAATAATTAAAAATAAATTGGTTGCAACAAGAAGTGGTGAGTTTATTAATTATGGGTAAAGTAGTTGTAACAAAAAGGTTGAATAGTCAAAGTGGTTGACAAAGATATAAATAAAATAATAAAGTGGTTGCAACAAGAAGTTACTTAAGGGAAAGAAGTTATGGGTTGACTAATTATGGAAAAGTTAGTTAAGAAGTTGTGAGTAAAGATAAATTATTTAAATAATAAAGTGGTCAAAGTTGTTGCAAAGAGAAATTATTTAAATAATAAAGTGGTTGCAACAAGAAAGTAGTTAAGGGTAAAGAAGTTATGATTTGACTAATTAAGGAATTGTTAATTGCAACAAGAAAGTGGTTAGCCCTAAAAGGTGGAGAAAGGGGTAAAATAATCAGAAGGAAACTTCTAGAGGAAGGCACTTGGCAAGTATAAATAAGAGAGCAAGGAAGTCCTATTTACACCTACCTACTATTGAACATTATTGAATATCTATGTTGTGAAAGGTTATTTGCAGGTATACATTGAAAAATATGAGAAAGTGTAGGTCTGAAGTTACAAAGGAAAGTCGAGGGTAAAGTCTCGGAGTTGCAACAAACTCAAGTAACCCTAATCTTTGAGACATCCACGAGTTGTAGGTCATAAGGGAGAGGATGTATGCAAGCTTCAGTGGAGTAAAGCACGAATACTTGTGGGACATAGAAGAGAAAAGCGTAGATCTATAGAAGGGTTTGTGCAAGCTTGAGAAATGATGCTTGTTCCAAGTTGCTAAGGCTAAGGGCGATATGTTGTTCTGAGATCCGAGGCACCAGGTCAGTTACAGTGTGCAAAGGTAAGTCTATATGCTTAGGATGTTATATCCTAGGGATGTTATGGAACATGCTTAAGGCATGACTTTGTGAGGTTCGACATATGCTCTCTTGGATGTTTGGTATATGTCGTATTGTATGGTTTGAGGCATATCTGGTGCACTTAGCTTGGATTTATTGGTATATCTTGTGGTGCACAGTGAGAATCATTTGTTAGTAATCTCTTTATATGATTGGCATATGAGTGGTACATGATTGAAGGTTTTTGGTTAAGGTGTCCTGCTGAAGTTATTGGTACAAATTGAGGTTACATAACAGTGAGGATTTGATGTATTGTTGATATAAGGGTTTATGGTATTTGGTTATGGATAGTGTGATGTATTGCTAAATAGCCTTTGATGGTTATATTGGTATATGTATTTGGTATATGGTTGAGATACATGTTGGAGCATATATTTGATGAATTGGCACATGCATAAGGTGCATGGAATGGTGGTGTTGGTGTATCCCGATGAGGCATAGTTTGGTTTGTTGTTGATACATGATTAATACATATTTTTGGTTATCTTGGTATAGTGTTGACGTACATGATTGATGTGCATTGTTAGGTACGTGGTATGGTACAAGATTGATACTTGCTTGATGTACATCTAAGTGATATTGTTCATATGATTGAGAGTTGTCTTGTTGGTTGATCTATGTAATTAGATCTGGTTTGGTTCTTGTTTTGATGAGAAGGTTAAGTGGTATAGGTTGGTGCATATTGATACAGGTTCAATATCAAGTTTTACAGTGGCAACTTGATAGAAACAAAGACAGTGACAGTGAAATTGGGAAAATTGGTAGTAGTCCGTGAGTTGCACTGAAGAGAGGTGCGAACATCCACGAGTTGTAGTGAAGAGAGGCACGAAAATTCGCATGTTGCAGAGTAGACAGGTCACGGATCTATAGAAATGTTTTGAAGATTGTTGGTACACGTTGTGACAATTTTTTGGTACAGTTTGACAGTGACAAAGTGACTTTGGCAGTGGTTGATTCAGTGACAGTGACAAGTTTTCTACATTTGACATTTATATTTTAGGGTGGTATGATGAGGCAAGGATAGGTGGTTGGAGCCACCTTCCGGTTGGAATTGGAGAACTAGGGAGTTAGAGCTTCCTTCAGGTTGGAGCCCGAGAATTAGGGGGTTGGAGCCTCCTTCTGGTTGGAGCCAGAGAATTGGGTGGTTGTAGCCACCTTCCGGTTGGAGCGGAAGAAAACAAGGGGTTGGAGCCAGAGAATTGGAAGTTGGTGCTTCCTTGAATGTAATTCTTAAAGACATATAAGAAAAGTATTTCGTGGTTTTCTCCCGCATTGGGTTTCCTCGTAAAATACTGGTGCACTTTGCATTGTGTGGATGTGTTTTTTATTGTTTATTATGCACCGATGGATGTTAATGTTATATGATGCAATAACATATTAATGATGAAATGATGAACATTGTTGAATAAGTTAAATGAATATAAAATGTGGTTAAAAGTGTATAAATTGCTCATTACTGATTCATCCTCGCTCTCAGTAATCCAACAATTGGTATCAGAGTAGGTTCCTATGGGAAAACAATTTAACCACTGGAAGGTAGATCGTGGTATACAATATGAATGGAGAACCAATGTTCAATCGTTTGAAGGATCTAAAATATGAGTTGTGGAGTTCTAGGATGAAGGTATTTTTACAGGGACAGGGATATGATATTTGAAAATCAGTTGTTATAGGATATGATAGTTCAAAAAGGGAAAAGATTGCAACCAAGAAGGAACTGAAATCAAATAACAAAATTGTAATGGATTTCAATTTAGAAGGACTATATGATTCAGTAAAGGACAAAGTGGGTAAATGTTCATCAACTAAAGAATCATGGGATAAATTACATAATATATATTCTTCACCTATCACAGAGTCAAAGAATGCCAAAGAAGATGTAGGTAAAAAACAAGAGGAAAGATGTTCACCATGTCAGACATATTCAGAATAATAAGAAGAAGAGTATAGAACCGACATAAGTATGTTTTTTTGCTTTAAATGTGAAAAAGGAGAACATCTTGAATTTGAATTCCCTTACCTGAAAATAAAAAATACTAAGATTGAAAAAGCAGACCCGATTAGTGCTTTAGATGAACTAAAGAAAGAAAGAGAAGAAAATAAGTCACTCAAGATAGAATTGATGAAGCAAAAGGAAAGTGTTCAAAGTTTCGAAGAAGCCCAACAAATCATCAAGAACTTAATAGCTCAGCTAGAAGAAGCCAGAAAGGTTGAAGAAACTCTAGACAATCAAAAGTAGTGTTTGGAAGCCAAAATAACATAGCAGAAGGAAGAAGTAGAAAAGAGAGAGAAGATATTGACATGTCATCTTAAGGAAAGAATTGACGACTTAAATCAACTTGAAGTAGAATTTGGTCAAGAAGAGAAAAGACTTGAAAAATAAATCATCTCCTTGAAGATCCAACTTGAAGAAGTAAAGAGGATAGAAGAAGTCATGTAGATTCAGATGAAGAAGAATGAAGAAGAGGTTGAGAAGCTTGAAGAAAAAGTTGTCACATTGAGATGCAAAATCGTCAAGCTCAGCAAGAATGTTGAAGAGACAAAAACATCCACATCAACAATAGAGAATGAAGAGAAGCATTCCAGGGTGACATAAAAGAAAAATGAAGAAAATAATAAGAGTTATGTAGAAGTACTCAAAGGAAGGCATCATGGTCAACAAGAATCAAAGAAGAATAATAGAGATACATATTCAACAAGACCTACCATGTTCAGGCAACAAAGAAGCTTCAACCATAATGAAGAGATCCATAGAAGAGAAGATCATGATCAACCAAGGCAGGAATTCAGAAGGACTACACAACAAAGAAGATCATCTACTCCGAGGTATGTTAATTTCTTTTATGGTCATTATTTTTATTGTATTAAATTTGGACATAAGGTTGCAGATTGCAGTATGTTAATTTCCTTTATGGTCATTATTTTTATTGTATTAAATTTGAACATAAGGTTGCAGATTGCAGGGCTCATGGAAGAAATGTTCAATCAAGAAATGCTTATATGGACCCACATAACATTGAATGTTACAAATGCTACAACTATGGACACATAGCTCGTGATTGTAGAAGCATGATGGATACTTCTTTGAGAAAAACACTGATGTCAGATATAAGAAGGTTTGGAAAAGAAAAAAAGAAAGAAAAAGGAAGATCAGATGAATGAAGGACACCCAAAAGTCATACCCTCAATATTGGAAATAGTACAAGATGAAGACAAATTTGCAGAGAAAAGGAAATATGTGAGATACAAGAAGGTTTGGAGAAGAAATGAAAAACAAGAAGAACAAATGAATAAAGACTAGGTCCTAGAAATCACAGGATTTTCAGTAGTACAAGAAAGAAAAGAAGAGCTGGTGAATAAAAAACAGGTTCAAGAGATTGTTCTTTGAAGAATTGTAGTGCAAGATCAACCCACATGAAGAAAGGAAGAAGTCTGAGTTCAGAAAGATGACGAGTCTACAGACGAAGAGGAAGATTACTCCGCATCATAGCGGGTATTGTTCTGAGCCATCCGACATGGAGACTCCTAGGTAATATGTATGTTGAACAGGGGAAGTCAGTGCAGTAGCTACTATAGATGAGAGAACCATCCTTCGAGCAACTGACAAAGTTCGAATAGACAGAATTATAGCAGTTAGTTAACAAAAGTACAATATGATAGATTGATCAGTTGGCAAATTACAACACAGGTTGTTGCAAATATGCAGAGTTTGGTTTACAGATAGAGAAGACTAGTGGACACATTTGACATTTGATGATCAGTTGCAGCAGTGAAGACTTCATGATAGTACAACGATAGATGGGTCAACATTGCGGATAGTTGAGTAGCAGGTTTGGACAGATATATGAAAGTGAATGAGAGAATGGATTCATAGATTGGTGGTTCATAGATGGATTCAAAGATTGGGTTCACAAATTTGTTCAGAGAGTGGTCCATAGAGTAGTTCAGAGATAAATGAACATTATCATAGTGGATGATAATGATATATTAATATTTGTATGGTTATTCTTGAATGATTTTTATATATGTCAATTGATTACACAAGGAAGCACCAATGGACAAAAACTCCAAAAGGAAGCAGGTACAAGAAACCCTACAATTGTTCTACATGAAATCTTGCAGAGAAGTCAAAGGAAGAGAAACAAAAGAAAGAATATCATTCATAGAAGTTATCAAACAAAGAGGTAAGAACAAATGTATGATTCCAGGAGGAGAGATGATAGAGATGATCAGAGAGGAAGCACTGGCAGCCGTGCCATCCACATTGCATCAGAGTGATACCCTTTGTCAAAGGGGGAAATATTATTTGGATGAAGGGAGAGAGAGTAATCAGAGTTTTAGAAACACAGAGAAAGATCAAAGGCATTTAGATAGGGGGATTAGTCCAAAGGACAATGCAGATAGGGGGAGCAACCCCAAGGAAATTTGAGACAGGGGGAACAACCCCAAAGAGAGATTCCCCATTTCCATTGATGTAAAAGGGTGAGATATAGAAACATTCACGAGGAGCAATGATCATAGGTGAATTATGAGCATCAATATTGCCTAAGTGTTTCCATCAATGCCAAAGGGGGAGATTGTTGGACAATTGGTTTAGATTGATGGGGAGTTGGTTTGGATAGTTTGTTGTCATTGATGTCAACCCTTGGAGAGTGATATTGTAGATTGATGTCAACCCTTGAAGAGTGATATTGTAGATTGATGTCAACCCTTAGAGATTGGTGTCAACCCTTGAGTATGTCTGGTAGCACATTCTGGTAGCACAAAGGTATGGGTAAGGGACCCAAGTTTGTATGAGGAATAAATACATGAAGATCAATGAATATGTATGTAATACTATTCTAGATGGATAATACATGTCATGCCATTTCCGATGATATGTGGTACATCACGTAGTTCCTCATAGTTGAGGAGATATGGCTTAGTGAAGTTGGAGAATCCTCATGAGTTATCTAGAATCCCCTAGAAGGTCAAAGAAGTCAATTATTCTAGAAGCTCATAGAAGAAGTCTACTAGTTAAAGTAGTTGTAACTAGGAGTTAATTATGTGTAAAGTTGTTGCAATAAGAAAATAATTAAAAATAAATTAGTTCCAACAAGAAGTGGTGAGATTATTAATTATGGGTAAAGTAGTTGTAACAAGAAGGTTGAATAGTCAAAGTGGTTGACCAAGAAATAAATTAAATAATAAAGTGGTTGCAACAAGAAGTTAGTTAAGGGCAAAGAAGTTACGAGTTGACTAGTTATGGAAAAGTTGGTTGCAACAAGAAGTTGTAAGTAAAGAGAAATTATTTAAATAATAAAGTGGTCAAAGTAATTGCAAAGAGAATTTATTTAAATAATAAAGTGGTTGCAACAAGAAAGTAGTTAAGGGTAAAGAAGTTATGATTTGACTAATTAAGGAATTGTTAGTTGCAACAAGAAAGTGGTTAACCCTAAAAGGTGGAGAAAGGGGTAAAACGATTACAAGGAAACTTCTAGAGGAAGGCACTTGGAAAGTATAAATAAGAGATCAAGGAATTCCTATTTTCACCTACCTACTATTGAACATTATTGAATATCTATGTTGTGAAAGGTTATTTGTAGGTATGCATTGAAAAATCTAAGAAGCGTAGGTCTGAAGTTACGAAGGAAAGTCGAGGGTAAAGTCTTAGAGTTGCAACAAACTCAAGTAACACTAATCTTTGAGACATTCGCGAGTTGCAGGTCATGAGGGCGCGAATGTACAGGAGCTTTAGTGAAGTAAAGCAGGGATACCCGCGAGACGTAGAAGAGAAAATTGCAGATCTATAGAAGAGTTTGTGAAAGCTTGAGAAATGATTCTTGTTCCAGGTATCCAAGGCCGAGGGTGGTTTGTTAGTTTGATATCTGAGGCACCAAGTCAGTTACAGTGTGAAAAGGTAAGTCTATATGCTTATGATGTTATATCCTAGTGATGTTATGGAACATGCTTGAGGCATGACTTTATGAGGTTTGACATATGCTCTCTTGGATTTTTGGTATATTTTGTATTGTACGGTTTGAGGCAGATCTGTTGAGGCACATTGTTGTGCACTTAGCTTGGTTTTATTAGTATATCTTGTGGTGCACTGTGAGAAGCATTTGTTAGTAGTATTTTTATATGATTGACATATGAGTGGTACACGATTGAAGGTTTTTGGTTAAGGTGTGTTGCTGAAGTTATTGGTACAGATTGAGGCTACATAACAGTGAGTGTTTGAGGTATTGCTAATATAAGGGTTTATGGTATTTGGTTATGGATAGTGTGATGTATTGATAAAGAACCTTTGATGGTTATATTGGTATATGTCTTTGGTATATGGTTGAGATACATGTTGGAACATATAGTTGATGAATTGGCACATGCATAAGGTGCATGGTATGATGGTGTTGGTGTATCTTGATGAGGCATAGTTTGGTTTGTTGTTGATACATGATTAATACATATTTTTGATTATCTTGGTACAATGTTGATGTACATGATTGATGTGCATTGTTAGGTACATGGCATGGTACATGATTGATAATTGGTTGATGTGCATCTAGGTGATATTGTGCATATAATTGAGAGTTGTCTTATTGGTTGATCTATGTAATTATATATGGTTTGGTTGTTATGCCGATGAGAAGGTTAAGTGGTACATGTTGTTGGTACAGGTTTAGTATCAGGTTTTACAGTGACATCTTGATAGAAACAAAGATAGTGATATCGAAATTGGGAAAGTTGGTAGTAGTCCGTGAGTTGCATTGAAGAGAGATGCAGACATCCACGAGTTGCAGTGAGGAGAGGCGCAGACTTCCACATGTTGCAGAGTAGACAAGTCATAGATATGTAGAAAAGTTTTGAAGATTGTTGGTACAGGTTGTGATAGTTTGTTGGTACAGGTTGACAGTGAAAGAGTGATAGTGGAAGTGGTTGATTCAATGAATGACATGTGTTCTACATTTGGAATTTATATTCTAGGGCAGTAGGATGGGGAAAGGATAGGTGGTTGGAGTAGAAGAACTAGGGAGTTGGAGCCTAAGAATTAGGGGGTTGGAGCCAAAGAATTGGGTGGTTGTAGCCACCTTTCGGTTGGAGTCGGAGAACACAAGGGGTTGAAGCCTCCTTCTGGTTGGAGCTAGAGAATTGGAAGTTGGTGCTTCCTTGAATGTAATTCTTAAAGACATATAAGAAAAACATTTTGTGGTTTTCTCCCACATTGGGTTTCCACGTAAAATACTGGTGTACTGTGCATTATGTGGATGTGTCTATTATTGTTTATTATGCACTGATGGATGTTAATGTTTTTTGTTTTTGTTTTGTAAATTAGAGTTTGTATTGATTCCTAACCAAAAAATACAGCGGTATGAGAGGCAGTTATCTTCATGGTAGCGATGCCTTGGTGGGAAACCACCGCTGCCAGGTGTCCAAGTTCAGAGGTGGCAATGATGCCCATATGGAAACCACCGTTGCCAAATGTCAAGTAAAAAGAGGTGAGCTATGCTACGAGGCCACGCAGGGCCAAAATTATCACAAAGCCAGATGTCATGCAAAAGGAGGCAAGCTATGCTACGATGCCACGTGTAACATCCTGTTTCCCCCTAATTTGTAATTAATCATAAAATAGGAATTACCATGCTAAGGCATGAGGACAATGTAAATGTATTATTGATTGAGTTGCCAAATAACTGACTGTGGGGGTGAATCCTTGAAAGTACTGGCCATGATATCACTAGAGGAAGAATGTGAAAACTATAC